>CABFPE010000036.1:1971771-1984089 GCA_900660155.1 Hofstenia miamia | reverse complement strand
CTAGAAGAACTGAAGTTTGCAGTTGAAAAATCACACAATAATTCAATTAATTTTCTTGACTTTAGAATAAAGATGAAAAAAGATCACTATGAAACAATGATCTATAGAAAACCTACCAACACTGATTTATACATTCCATTCAAATCATACTGTGACATCAAATATAAGTCTAATACCATTCAATGCTTATTGAATCGAATTATTAAAATTTCTTCTAATTATAGTAATTTAAATGATTCAATATCAAACCTCTACACTATCTTAGAGAAAAATGGCTATCCACACAAACTAATAAAGAAATTCGTTGATAAAGAATTAACTTCCAACAATATGGTACGTAACGAAGTAACAACAGATGATCAAACATCAATTTACTGGAAACTACCATACATTGAAGAAAAAAAGGAATTTCTAAAATTAAGAATAAAGAACATAAACAAGAAACTTAAAGTAACCAAGATCGGACCAATACCAACATCAAAGAAAACATCCGATTTTTTTAGAAACAAAGATCCTATAAACAAAATGTTGGTTTCTTCCATTGTGCATAAATATCAATGTGAAAAATGTAACCATTTTTACATCGGAACAAGCAAGCGACATTTTGAAACTAGGATCAAAGAACATCTTAGAGGGCATTTAAAAAGTGAAATATATTTGCATGAACACCAAGTAAACAAAGCAAATTTTGAAATATTACTAAGAACAAAGAACACCAAATTAGCTGAAGCCCTATTCATAAAAAATTCAACCAAGAACATGCTATTAAATATTCAACAATGTACTGAACATATTTCAACATCATTTAATGTAGTAATTGTAAATTAAATCCCACGCATTTGTACACTGACGATGATTTATAAATCGAAACCGGTTGGATATATATATATATATGATAACAATGATTTAAGACTTAATTATCCCTACTGAGGATTTATAAATAAAAGATAAAAAAGGAGATTAGCACCGACAAGATGCGCAAACGCATGCAAATTTGTAGTACATGAATTTTGAATATTGAAGTAATTGGCAGTCAGGTTAGTTAATGTAAGTTTGAGTTTGCGTTTGAAAGCAGGAAACTCGTCGTAGAAATCGACTTGATGAGAACAAACGAAGGCGTTTAATGTTCTCACAGCTCTGGTAAAATAATTATTTTTACTTCCAAATGTCTCATAATTTCTCTTGAGAACAAACATTGAGGTAGTTTTTGGTCGTAAAACAAAACAAGCACTAACTAGTACATAATCGGATATATTAAGATCCATTTTCTGATGTAGTAATTTGTAGAAAAAGGTCATGTCGGAATATATTAGATAATAGGATAGAGGAAAACTGCGTCGCCCATTTGATCCCACGTTTATGGAATGATTCCAGTTTCCTACTGGAAGCAACATTAGCGCACCAAACCTGTGATGAGTAATGCTAAGAATACAAGATATGTAAACTCGAAATTTAGAATTACATGCAGTACTAAAAGGAATGTTTCTTTTTATAAAATAATAACATCTAAGGGCCTTTGAAATAATAAAAGATTCATGTGAGGTCTAGGACAATGAGTCGCATGTGAAAGCTGACATTGAAGAATTTTTACAGTGCTTATCAAAGGCGATACTAAACAAAGAATTGAAAATTTTGATGGAAGATGTTCAGGCTATTATCGAACGAGAAACCGATTATTTGTAAACAACGTTGTTTAATACTTTGTGTTATAAATTGTGATATTATAGTCTGGTTAAAATACGAAATTTTGCTGACACGACCTATATGTTTCTTCTAAAAACAGAACATATCTAAGCTGTTGAAGAAGCCTCTAACAAGCAACCATTATGCCATTAGAATTGACATTTAAGGCAGGTCTTCTGCAATAATTATGCTATTGACTTAGTATTGAAAAATAAAGAAATTCTCCAGATATTATTTATTGACTTTTCAATGATATCAATACATAGAATGAAAGTTGAGAAATCTTTTCAGAAAGAAGTAAAACTAGAAAAGAAAATGAATTAGCATAAATATTCATGTATTTCTTGTATGAACTTGATTATGCTAATAAACTCTAAAAAGAAAATTGTATATTTAACGCGAAAATTTTCAGTCTTTTACAGATAGCCTGATGAAATTGCAAAGTAGAAATTTGCGATTTTACACTTTTTGATTTATTGTCTCAACGGTGTACAGTATATGTTTCAATTATCATTTGAAGAAGCATATAACTTATTTAAAAATCACTTGGTGAATAAGAATTCCAAAAGTAATGCTCGAAGCAGCCCTATATGTGAGGGACGTGGAATAAAAATTGTACAGTAATTTTCTGCTTCACTCCTAAAACTATAAATCTACTTTAAATTATTAATTATTTTTAATATTATTAATAAATATTTAAATTTGTATTGTGAAAATTGTTTTTTACAGAAATTGAAAATATTAATATTTATATTTTTATTGTTTTGAGTTAAATGGGGAACTATTTTTTAGTTAATGTCAAAAAAAGGTTTTTTATACAAGTATGATGCTATGTACCTTCTGTGTATAAAGCATTCTGAAGGTGCCCGAAATATTTGAAAATATTAATAATTTTTCATTTAAAATTCAGACTTCTTTATATTTTTTAGATTTTTCTCTGCTAATTTTCAAAAATGCGGCGATGTGTGAAACCCATGTTAGCAAACATTAATCTAAGGCATTTTCTTTCTTTTCCGTAGATTGATTACCCAAGTAATTATTTCGAAGCACTAAAAAATAAGGCGAGAAGAGTCCTCTTTGAAATAGTGACTGGTTGTTAATAATGTTTTAAGTGAAACGTCATTAGCCAAAGGGCAGCCTTATGAAGTCTATGCGTTTGAAAGTAATTTTAAGTAAGGCAACTGTCTCGCATTCTTTTTCTCATTATTTGGTATCATTAATTTTGAAGCTTAACGTCTTGCATATTCACTCGAGGGAAAAAGGTGCGACGCAGCGAATTAGCCAATGTTCTTAATGTCCATCAAGAAAAACATACAAAAATTAATTGGATAAGTTTATTCGAGCGTTTTTGGATACAGTTTCTATTACCATACATTGCAATGCAATACATTACAGAAAGATTTTTTCATTATATACAATACTGGAAATATGTATTCGACCACCTTGCTATTTTGAATAAATAATGAACAACCATTGGATAGAGTGCGCCTAAAATTATAACTAAGTGTTACATTGATTAAGAAAGGAAAATGTGTATGTCTAATACTATAAAATATTTAGAATAACAATTGGCTATTAATATTTATCAAAATTAGAAAACTTGTATTTGAAAAATATATTCGGCCACCTGAAAAAATTTTAAAAAATGAGGAAATCCGAAAACAGTATATTCAAAATAAGATACATAAATGAATAATTGATGCAATACAATCACTTAGCAACAAAATTGTCATTCCAATATTTTGTAGGGTGTCCCTTTGAGCGAATAACATCTTCAAGGCGATCAGGGATTGAAGCAAACAGTCTTTCAATAAAGCTGTTGGGAATTGCATAACATTTTTTCTTTATTGCGCTCCACAGCTCGACTTCAGTGTGAAAAGTATGCTGTCCAAATCGATATTTGACCTCTTTTCACATATTTTCGATAATGTTAAGGTAAGGAGATTGGCCAGGCCAGTAAGCAAGGATAGCAACCCCATTATTGTGGAAGAAGTTTTTCCTTTCTTTTGAGGTATGACATGGAGCACCATCCTGCTGATATATTGATCACTTGTAAGGAGTGACATTAGTTCCTTTTCAGGAATCGGAGCATATGAAGAGCTTAGACGAGTACCAGTGATGTGAACAATCTTTCGAAAGCCACACTTTCATATTGCACCCCATGCCATTACAGACTTCTCACCATACTTCATAGTCGCCCGAGTAAGTTAAGGCAGGAATCGTGAACTTTTGCACAGTTGGTCTCTTTATCAACATTCTTTTCGATTAGTATAGCTCAAATCTCGACTCATCTGAAAATATAACATTAGACCAATGTTCAGATGAATTTCTCTCATTAAATTGGCCCAACTCACCGGGCGTAATCTTTGCTTTGATGTTAAGAATGGCTTTCTGGGTGCCACAAAAGTCCCAATTGAGTACTTCTTCAGGATGTTTCGCACAAGGTGACCATCAGCCCATTCCTTGCGAAATTCCTCTGAAGTCTTATTTAGATTTCTCTTTGAAAGGCACATAAGAGCTGATTGGGCAATTTTGGTTTGGGGGCGTAGATGTTTTCACAAGTGAAACGTCTGATGATATCCCCGAAAGTACTTCGAGGTCGCTCAAGTCGGAATATATTACGTTGACTCATCCCTTCCAAATGATTGGAGATAATCAACTCGCGGATGGCAATAGGTACCCAACCAGGCATCATATATTGCGAAGAAAGACTGTTATTAGACATTTTCAATATAAATAGACGGAAAAAAGCTCAACCAATGAATTTTTTTACAGATTCCTTGATTTGGTCTGAAGTGGCCGAATTCATTTTTCCAAGAAAAGATTAGCTAACTACAAGCATTGTAGCATTTCTCCTTGAGATTTAAAGTAAACAGTGATGATTAAGGCTCAACATTAATGAAATCCTCTTTCTGCAACCCCAAATCTAATTACAAGATAACTATGACATTCTTGGTGCCCATTTCTTAGAAATATTTATGACAAATCATGGGTGGCCGGATTCTTTCTTCCAGTACTGTATACTATTATAATTCAAGTATATAACAAAATTTCCTGCACTAGGAATTTTTATATAATAAATATTATATATTATATATTTTATCATTATATATGTATTATATTGTAATTACAAAATGAGTACAAGCATTATTAAGTGGCACTTAATCAGTAGTTATAGATCAAAAAGTTGTTGTTTAGCCCTATCTCGGCCGGGGTGCTGAAGAAGCTGATCTACTATATGTCGAATTTGAAAGATTGTCTAAAAATAAAAATTACACTTTTACTATTTTTCTAGTTATACGCATATTATTTTATGAATAATTAGTATTTTATTGCTATCTTGCTTGATAAATTCACTTTACAAAGTCAGATCAAAATGAAACTAAATCATTACTTTCTCAACGTGTTCAGTGCTTTATTGGCCACCACCCTTTCAAATATTAGCTTTGTTGTAGTCTTTGAACATATTTTTCAAATGTTTTGATATTGCAGCCCATTTGTTGATACCCGCGCCCATTATAACGTCAGAGCACGAGAATATCGATTTTTTTGTTCTCTTTGTATTCAGTCATAATGTAAGCTATAAGCCTTCAATGACGTTTGGTGATGAATAGGATTGATGTTATTAGAGGAGATAGCTCTCTTGGAGACCCCCTCGGTTTAAAAAGAAAATATATAACGAATCTTTCAATTACCTTTTATCAAAAATATTGGTGTTCAGATGAATTAATTTGCTAGTTAACCTTCAAACGTTTATAGAAATTGGAAAATTTTCTGAATTAGTTTGTCATTTCCAATCAATTTTCCAAAAAACATATGTTGGTGCTTGCGATATATTAGATTTCAAAATATATGTTATATTGATCATGCATGCTTATTGTTATTACACTTTGTATGCAGATGAAAGAAATCATGCGCTAAGTTCAAATTTTGTATTGATTTATCCCTTCTTTTGCTTATTAATATGTTACCAACGTCATCTTATTACAGATATGGACTAAGATGAAGCTACAGGGTATTATTATGCATGCATGGTAAAAAAATACTAAAAAGCCCATCATGAGCGTAGTAATATATAAAATATGGGAAAGTTTCTAAATGCCTTAACATCACTTTTTTAATCTTTTATTATGCCCAAATATTCACTTTTAAATGCGTTTTTTTCTAACCAATGTTTTTGTTAGTCTAAAATCATATTTTCTGCTCTTAAATTTGGACTTGAATCACCTGTTATAATCACTATCGTCCCTTTTACTAACAGCTCAGTAGTTCTAGTTTTTACTTATAGGTATCAATCAACACTGAGAAAGCAATAAATTTTAGTAAATGTTGCGCCCTCGTTGGCGTAATCCATAATTGTGTTTCTTAATATCATGTCTATGTAATCATAGGAGTACGAGTAGAACACAGGTCACCAAATTTATTAAGTCAATACGAAATTTTCGACTGAATGTCTGCTTTTGTACTTTGCACATACTGTCTATAGCGGTCATATTCGGACTTAATGACTTTGGTCTCATCATTGTTCGAATAATTTTCAATAATGAAATCATTGTTTATGTGAAACTTTTCAAGGTGTCTTAAGCGTTAGTATATCATTAAAATTAAATTTTGCACCTCCTAATGGTTTTTTAGTATTTTTTCACAGTGCATGCCACTTGTCTTAGTCAAACCATCAAATTAAAATAGGGGTATGAATGGGCAGCAAGCATAGGCCCGCGAGCGAGGGGCAAGCTGCTCCCCTTTCATGGTGAGTTGATTGAATTGACTAGATTTTTATGAAATGAAAATTCCGAATTTCTTAGTAATATTTGATATAAATAAATTTAAATTCATTTTTAATTCTGATGTATATAGATAAATTGTGAATAATAACATTAAAAATACATAAAATGCGCAAGTAATTTTTTGTGGAATAAAAATTTTTTTCTAGATCGTTTTATATAGTCTTAAATCCTTAGCGGTTAAACAATTCTAAAATAAATTTCAGTTAAACGAAGCATGGGGTAACAAAGTTACCCTAATTTAAAAAAGCCTAAGACTGTATAAATAGATTTTTACATATGGAAATTTGTAAATCCCTTCTTTAGCTTTTAAGCAAAAATAATTTTTAGACGCTTTGCTAAAAATCTTACTTAAATTTGCAGGGTATTTTTACTTTTGATCCAAGAATTGGAGGCAGAGTAAATTTATAACCGCTACCCTTCCCAAGGCCCACAATTTCAAGAAGCATGACACAAGCAACATAGTCCTAAAATGTAGTGTTCTTCTAACGAAATCTAAAAATTTAACCCAAACAACATAGTCCTAAAATGTAGTGTTCTTCTAACGAAATCTAAAAATTTAACCCAAACAACATAGTCCTAAAATGTAGTGTTCTTCTAACGAAATCTAAAAATTTAACCCAAACAACATAGTCCTAAAATGTAGTGTTCTTCTAACGAAATCTAAAAATTTAACCCAAACAACATAGTCCTAAAATGTAAGTATGAATGCATATTGACTTTCAATAACATTTATGCAACTGATTTACATTTTTCTATATGCATCTATTAATTGACTCAACCCAAAACTTTATAAAGAAACATGACCCAACCCATGGGTTGGGCTAGGTTGATGCAAACCATTTATAGAATTACCAANCAAACAACATAGTCCTAAAATGTAGCGTTCTTCTAACAAAATCTAAAAATTGAACACAAATAACATATAACTCATCTACAAGTATGAATGCATATTGACTTTCAATAACATTTATGCAACTGATTTACATTTTTCTATATGCATCTATTAATTGACTCAACCCAAAACTTTATAAAGAAACATGACCCAACCCATGGGTTGGGCTAGGTTGATGCAAACCATTTATAGAATTACCAAAAAATTGCATTTTTATGTTAAAAAGATATTGTCAATAACAAAATTATCTTAATATAAAAATCTATTTTAGTATTTCAAACCTATAATCATGTTTCTTTTGTTTTTACAAATTAGTTTGACTAAGGCAATTAACTAATAATTAACAAGCAGTTGCATATTATAACCAATTTCATGTTTTACAACGAACGAGATTACTTTAGTCTATATGATAAGCATTCTTGCATCTGTCGTGTAGGATCACATGGAATACCCCATTGAATTTCACCAATCAAAATGAAGCTAATGGTCGAAGAGTTATTTGGACAATTCTGGTGTGTAATTCTGAACTTAATAATTTTGTTCTGAATAGCCGTGTCCTGTCTCAGTAAAATTCTTAAGATCAATTATGAATTTTATTAAGTTGTTTAAGCTGTTTTAGGATGTTTTTCTTATATACCTCCATTAATACTATTGGTTTTTACTGGTATCTTTGTTCACATAAGCTGATGTAGAATTTTTACGTTTTGAATTTCGAAGATTTTATTATGAAGATAATAATTGAAATAAGTTATTTCAGTCAAATAAATTTCTGTTTCATATTTATATCAACTGCTTATATAATTTCTAAGCTAGTATCCCAGTTTTTTCAAATTATTAAAATAAATTTTTGAAACTTAGATCACCAAACTCTATCACAACATGAAGTGATTTGATATATATGTTCACATCTAATATATATTTTTATGTTCATAATCTATCAATGAATGATTTTGATTGTTTAGTCATTGTTATATTTATATGTATCCAAAATAATAAACGATTGAGTATTCTGTTTACTACTTGAAGTGTTTAGGCTATCACCCAATCTGATAAAATAGAGCTTACATTTATGTACACTGTAGACTTTTATAAACAACTATGCTAAATGCATGCCTTATAGTTTAAACCTTAATCTGCCGAACGTCCATTTTAAAGTGCAAACCGTTTTTCCACATTTACAACGAATTTTCACCAAGCCTATCAGCAAATTTTTACAATCATGTGGCATGGACAGGTCTATTTGAGAACATGTTTTAATGCAATGCTGAAAATTTCTATTAAAGCGTATTGCTGTGGCTGAAGTTGTTCCCAATATTAATAATTTTTGGAAGAAAAATAAAAAAGAAATTTGGGTGTTTCTTGATTTGTAGAAGATATCCCAAACCCATTGACGCATGCCGTGCGCAAAGACAGCAGTCATGGGGTTGCAAGTTTTAAAACGAAAAAAAAGATGAAACTCTCCTCTATCACATTGTGCTTGCAGATTGATCATAGTGCTAGTAGTTTTTGAGCTATAGGCGTCTAAAAAATTTATACAATCATGAAAATTGTCAAAAATTCCTAGACAGTTTAAGGTTCAAGACTTAAAAAGTTTTGTATTGAACGATTAATTTTGAAGGCTTGAGCTTTGAAACTCAAACTATTTCCATGATTGCTTTTCATTTTATAGATAGTAAATATATTTATGTAGAATATACGGTCTACAAAGACTATGCACTGAGTTAGGAAAAGAGACATGAAACTTAGCCTTTTTGCACCATGATCTTACAAACTATTAAATTTTTTATTTAAAATACTTCAATTAATACACTCAGGGGCGTCGAATTCCTTAAAAATCAATGTCCAATGTGAAAAATCCTGTGTGAGCTTTCTAATTTCCATGAAAGCCACGCGACAATCAGTAATCAGGAAAATATATTCCTTGCAAAAGGTTTTGTACCTGACGCTTTTAGGAATTTTGGATGTCTTGATGTAAATTTTGTCTAAAACATCCCTAGCAATGTAATCATATATTATATTATTTAAATATTTCTATTTAGAGATTTAAAAATATTATTTTGTCTAAAAAATACTAGTTGGTTAAAAGCTTCATGCTCTATATGTGCACCTATGTACTTGTATATAAGTGTGTTCTCAGAAATGTGCTGAATTACTTTAAAATATAAACGAGGTTAATACTCGTACATTCGTCTAATGTGCTAATAGCAAAAAAATTTTTCATATTTATAAGTTAAATTCTTTCCTGATATTTTCAACATTTATGCAATTTTCAACATTTACGAAAAATATTCAAAGAAATAGTTTATGCCAAATAGTTTTTCCTAATTATAAGAATATTAATTGAAGCATGTTTAGTTCCTAACTAGCAGTGGAATTTTCCAGGAATGTTTGAAGATATCTCCGCTATAAATGTTCATCAAGCATATGGAGTCGCAAATAAAATTTAATCCATAGTCTACTAAATGGTAAAAAGCATGTAAATCTACACACTTTCTTTCCTAGATGCGTAATTCAGTAAATTTGAATCATGTTAAATTTGACACATTATTGAAAGATTCCAGACAGTAACAAATGTCTGTCAGTCGATGGATATAATTGATTTTTATTGATGTGCAATCTTTTGATTTATATTTAAATTCGTAAATAAATCATTTTCTGACCACTTCTGAATTGTAAAATATATCAGGTTTTATAAGTTCCAGCAGGGCCGTATCCGTGATTTTTCCAGATAGACATCTTAATTGCAATCAACTTGAGTAACCAAGAACGTGAAAGAGGTTCGCGAAATTTTGTAAATATTGAAAAATATATCTTCAAAATACTTCTCATCTAAGTTTTAAATATTTCTTAAATTGTTTTCAATTTTTTTTGATTTAATCAATTAAAAATCATGTTGAAAACTTTCTGTGTTACTAAGTAAATATTCATTAAATAAAAAATTTTTTTTACTTTTTCCAATGATAATACTTTACGATATGAGTTTTAGGTTTCTTGAGGTTCTTAAAAACATCAGATTTGTAAGCTTTTGTTCAATTTTTTTATTTGTTTTATTTAATTTATATAGTTCAATTACCTTTCAAATAATTTACTAATGCATATTAGCACTTCCTTAATTTAGAATTGAACTACATTGTTTCATTTGTGCGAAAGGAATTAACTATTCATAATTAAAGTTGCATATTAAATTTTAAATTGCTATCGTATGTAAATAAGAAATTGATGTAAAGCCTTTACAGAACATGGCAAATCATATTAAGCATTGTTCGGACATTTCTCCAACATTCCTAGAATATTTATAGAAAAATTACTGTCGCCGTCATTTTCCACGTTGCAGGACGTTCCTGAAATGTCGAGGCAAAATTCCTTGCAGGGTGGTTTTACTGTCAGCAATGACTTATTAAGGTTCTTGAGATTTGTTCTAAAGTCGAATGTGTGTTACGTTTTTCAATTACTGTGAGGCAAATTTCTCTTATAATAATATTGTAATAGATATGCAATAATTAGGTTTACATAAACTAAAAACTTAAAAAACAAATATAACAATTTTGACACCGTTGACATCATATGCAATGCTTTTGATTTTCAAAAAGCAGTACCTAGCCTCATCCCGGGTTCGACCCGACTGATTATACTTATATGCTGTACATGCATAATCTACCTTGTACATCCTTGTCAACGGGATTCATAAATTACACGTTATTGCTTAACGTGTGATGCAGTTCCTTCATAAATGACAATTGGCAGCACTTATTAAAAGTAATTTCGAAAGTAGTTCATTCACATTGTAATAGTTTATTTGTTGACTATAAAATATTTCTTAATATTTGATTTCTTATATTCCGTTATGATCTGAATGTCACTTAAAGAGTTAAGGAAACGATAACAAGGTTAAAAGGCCATAAATGCAGACCTGAAATATTTTATTATACACTTGAGGTAAAATGAAAGATTATAAAAATTATTGCTGTTTATTGTTTAAGTAAGTTATATTAATCAATAATATTTACGTATGTTATACGACTGTAAAATAAATTGTTATCATTAAAGTCAATAAAATGACCATCCAGACGTCATAGCAGTGATAGTATCACCATAAATACACTTGGTGAATTGGAATGTACATATATAAACATTCGTAGTCTTTATTAACAATATGCTTGTAATAATACAATTTTGCTATCATTTTTATATTGATCTTTAGATTTGAATGTCGTCAGTGTTTCCTTAGCATTTACCAATAAACTGTTTCAGCTTAGCACGCTATTCACGATTAATCAGTTCAAATTTCTTGATAGTTATGTTTTTTTACTTTAAAGTAAAGCCCATCCTACACAAACAACTTTTGTCGACAATTTTTTTGGCCAATGAAAATCGTTCGTGTAGCAGCTCTCTTCCACAACTAAAATCGGGAGTAATTATCTAGACTAAAGTTGTTCCTTCGGACTAGAGTTGGCAACAAAAATTTTCCGTTCGGACGACAGAAATTGGTGACAAAAGTTGTTCGTGTAGCATGGGCCTAATAAAGTGATTTTTCCATGTTTGCAAAAATTTTGTCCAAGTATGTTAGGAAATTTAGAAATCTTCTTTATGGATGTATTTATGGGCCAGCACACTCCTATATAGTTGCAATCATTCGTGCTAG
This sequence comes from Hofstenia miamia, assembly GCA_900660155.1. Taxonomy (NCBI): domain Eukaryota; kingdom Metazoa; phylum Xenacoelomorpha; order Acoela; family Hofsteniidae; genus Hofstenia; species Hofstenia miamia. Next base: position 1,972,085 of record CABFPE010000036.1, on the reverse strand, counting down.
AAATTATTTCTGTGCCTGTAATACATAAAAAGTCTAGCTTATATAAAATGGAAAATCATATCTTAAGAAAAATTCGAATTCTTCCCATACTTAGAGTTCAGATAATTAGGTGTTCTAAATTTTTAGAGAAACCATCACAGATTTTACATGCACGAAATTTCTTTTTTGTTTTAGTGCCTGAAACATCCTTTTTAGCTAGTAAAACTACAAATAGCAATATTTTTACTGTGTTAATGAATACCAAACTGTAAAATTATTGCAGAAGTGGATCAACAAAAGCAAATTATATATATATATATATATATATATATATA
>CABFPE010000036.1:1928011-1971753 GCA_900660155.1 Hofstenia miamia | reverse complement strand
AGTCTACATCATATTTGAAATTTTTATTAACTATTGGGTTAATAATTATATATATATGTATATATATATATATATATATATATATATATATATATATATACATATATATATAATTATTAACCCAATAGTTAATAAAAATTTCAAATATGATGTAGACTGAGCTATTCAGTAAGTATACTATTTATAAAATAAGTCTCCGTTAATTTATACTATCTGCAAAGCAAAGTCTGTCAGCTAGATTATGTATCAAGTTACTATACATTTTCTAAGAAACATGTATGTATCAATTGATATCAATTCAAATCAACAGAAATTTTTTGTTGCTATCAAAAGTATTATATTGTTTGACTGGAATATTTTTTTTACATATTTCAACAGAATAACCAAATTTTATGGAGCACACAGTTCATTAATAGTTAGTAATTACAAATACAATCTGTACTCAATTGCATTAAGTTATATATTGACAAATATTAATCCTAAATTGTGCATGCTTCTAAGTCCAGTAGGCACATTAGTATAGTTGGAAATTTCATCATAATATTCTTAACTATAATTAGCCTGTAAATTCTTTGCATCTTAAGTTATGTAAATACTTGGAAATGTTGCAAAATACACGTTTTTGGGTTAGAGGTTTGAACTTCAAATTTGATACAACCTCTGGGCAAAAACAAACTATTTCATTGCTATTCACTGTTAAGCATCTAGCTTATTTTTAAGGAATTTGATGCCTCTGATTACGAAGGTATGTTTTTGAAAATATCTACAATCCTAAATCTGAGAAAATCTACAAACCCTTGCTGACAAATTGTTCTCAAATTTTGGTTTTCTGAAATTGCCACGAATAAAGAGCCTCGAAAACATGTTTGGAAAATAACACAAAAGTGTCTAACCTTACTCAGGCATTTTTCAATCTGTTACATCAGCCAACAATGCAGGTCTGATTTAATTTAATGAAAATGTTTCTATCATTTGCAATGTTTCAGTTTTGAAATATATTTCTTTTTTTATGCATGGCAAATATCAACTTAGATATTAGACTTGGCACAATTTTTCTGAAAAAAATCGGACCCAGATCCAGCTCAAGGCCAAATTAAGGTCTAGCCTAATTCCGATTAGGTAGCGCTTTAATCACTATATTCTGTAAATTACTATAACAATACATGTAATCTTATTTAAAGCAGTGGGGACATTTTATTACGATTTTAATGATAAATTTTCAAGATATCTAGATCAACTCATAACAATAAATATCAATTGATTTGAAAATCAATATCAAAGCAAATCAAATCAATTGATTTGATATCAACATGTTGATATCAGTTTAAATCAACATCAACGGCAACTCTGATCTAAAATACGAAATAGACCTTTAATATTAAAAAAGAATGGAAAATTATATCTAAATCTACAAAGAGCCTTTGGTGCTTTAAATAGGGTTCTTAAGAGCTTTTAAGAAGAACTACAGTATATTTTGATGCAACTTTCCCCTTAAGCAGTTTGTCATTTATAAAGGACAAACTAATATTTCACATTTTCATAGGCCTATTTTGAAATTTAGAAAGCCTGAGATATGGACACATCTTTTGGTGAAGCAGTTTTTAAATTTTTTTGTATACAATCACAGGCTTCAAAAAATTCTTGTTTATCTTTACATAACTAAGAGGCAGTTAAATCAAGAAGGGGACGCTCCCTACACTACGCTACAAAATCAAAGTGTTCAAAAACTACATAGTATGGCGGCAATTAATTTTAATATTTAGGCTGAACTTGTAATAAACGGTTGTAATTTAGCCAAATTAAGACACATGGAATACCTAAAATCAATTCATAGTAACAAATTATGATGGCTACATATATCAAAAACAAAAAATTATTATTACTGTTAATAAATGAAACTTAGTTTTAATATTATAGGCATTACCTATTGGAATTGCAAATATAAAATTTGAAACGCTCGAGGACGAAGTTGTGAAAATACTTTTACTTTGACTAGTATAGTAAATTTTTCTAAAATGTTCAAAATGTTTAATTAAGAATTCACAATCATGAGAAATCTGAGAAAGATGCTGCTGTCATTAAAGCAAAAAATGAGTTGAAAAGCTACTTCGACGCTTCCTGCACAAGTGCTACAACGCTTGTGCAATCGGCTCTTAGAAGTATCGACAATAGTTGTGTTTCCAACCTCCCCTCAATCGTATTTCAAATTTTATTTATTTAATAATAGTACTTAATTAGTCTACTATGGCACATACTTTGGCTTCCAGGAAAACGAAGGCTGGAATGAGGATGCCAACGTCTATTAAAAATTATATTAAATAACAAACTGTATTGATTTGCAACATTTAGTGAAGGCTTCTGCTGTTCTGTTTAGCCTAACGCGCCTTTGTAGAAACCTCTTGGTTGGTGTGGAAGATCTACAAATATATATATATATATATACTAGTTTTTTTAAATTGGGCAAACAGTGGTGTAGTGGTAACACACCTATGGTGTTTGTAGGAGATTGCCAGTTCGATTCTGGCCTGTTTGCATTATAAATAAGTCACAATTACTCCCCTAAGTTTATTAAATTAATTAACAACTATCTTGGCAATCTTTGAGGGATTGAATAGATCACTAGAAAAACTTGCTTATTTATAACATTAATGTAGACATGAGCTTGTGTATGACATAGGTTGAATTGTACTATGATTCAAATTATTAAATTGATTATTATCAATCTTATTCACGAACAGCTTGTTAAAACATACTATTTTTGTTATTGAACAGTGGTGCAAGGATAACACACTCATTTTTAATGAGAGATTGCTGGTTTGAGTCCAGCCTGTTCAATATAGCATTTGCCCAATGTTTTTTTTCAGTGCATATTACGGGCAAATAATTAATCATATTTCATTACAAAAACTAAACAGTTGCCAAAAATGTAATTTAACAGATATAATTTAATATTAATAGAATTCGAAGAAATATAAAGGCAAGCAAATCACGAGAACACAATCTCTCTCTAAAACTGAAATGCTAGCAAGTATATATAATAATAATTATAATAATGGCTACACTACATAGGCAAAAGAACTCTGTATTTTAAATTTAATAATACTGTTCTAAACTTCAAAATCAGGTGGCAATAATACCTGAACCGGTATTAAGCAAAACAATATTATTTTATGCTTGAAAATCGCTTGGCAATATGACCTGAAGAGGTATTTGAAGTAAAACGTAGCATTTTCCATTAGAAAATAACATACATTGTTTACAAGCAAAAAATACAGCTTTAAAAACGAAATCCAATTTTCAACATTAACTCGAGCAGTTCTCAATACTACGAAGAAACTAGAAAGTATGACGTAAAAAATATTAAAAAACTAACAACTTTGTTTTTTGTAATGGCAATATTGAATTCTATTTGAGAACATTAATTTTAATTTACCTGATCCATCATTTTTTTACATTTACATGACTCTCAAACTGACCTGCTACATAAACTATATGTGATTTTGAAAAAAGCAATAAGGAATGCATTAAATTAAAAAAATTATAAATTATATATGAACTTATTTTAGACTAGTATAATTATTAAAAATAATATCATATAGAAATTTAGCTTCTTTGTTAATGTCGAACACTTTGACTGTCCAACACTTTGATAGGAACCCGCTAATTGTATTACTCCAAGCGCGATTGCATTTCACGTTGCAAAATTGTACGCCTGGACAGAACTTAGGTCGTCTATCTACAAAAAAGCAATTAGCATTTTCACGCCGTACTTCAGGCCCAGGAATAATTCTTATTACCAAATTTTCACCATAATAGGGAACACATTTACCATACATGGGATTTTCATAATTCTTAGTGGCTTTGTAGAAAAATTTTGACAATGTGATCAAAATTCCCCCTCTAGCTACAGGAGAAGAGATGAAAGACTGTATACATGGTAGTGATGTGCGGGTAGAGCTTTCTTACTGCCACAAAGCATGTCGAAAAATACCTACCTATATTTACATAGCCATATCTGAATTTTTTTCCGTAGCCGAGAATAAAATCTTCTTTTTTTGCTAATAAGCAATTAAAAAATTTTCAATAAAATTTCAAACATGATTCACGTTCATTAGATGTTAATTTTTTCAACGTTTTATTTATATTTTTTTAAAAAAACCGTATGTGGAATGAAAAATTTAACAGTGCCATATAGTAGTTATGCGCACTTGCATGAACCCGCGGGTAATTCCGCTACCTCCACTTCACCACTACTTGGTAATATAATTCAAAAAATTGACATTCAAAATTTATTGAAATCCCATTATATTGGATGAAATTTAGTTTAAAAATAACTAACTAATGGGAATATGCATTGATGAAAGTTATGTCAAAAATAATTACGTAATGGGAGATTTGTATGTGTTTTTAAAATGCAGCAATATGTGCTAATGGTGTTTACTTACCATCATACAATCACTCTGAATAATAAGTATAGAAAATCAGAAAAACTCGTCATTATTACCGAAATACATTGATTTAATGATTAAAAGTGCCAAAGGCACAGAAGCAAAAAGCGTAATAGGCCTGTTGCAAAATTTTTCTTTCTGATGTAGTTGAAGGTGTTGTGGTCAGAAATTATTGCGCTTAGTTTGAAATATGTCTGTGGTGAGACGAATGTTATATCTTTTTGAGTGCGCTGATAAATACGATTTAATTTTTCCGAGAATGTGATGATCCTCTGGATTTGAGTTTGGCGCAATTGCCATTAACATCTGCTATTAAATTTAGGAAATAAGCATTGGGCTGCGGACTTAATAAATTTCACACGATATGGCTAACATCAAACTGTTATCAAAGCAAATGCGAAAAACAATTAGCTTTGATCCTAAGTAAAAGGCGTGGATAATAAAAAATATTGATTTGTTTAATAAAATATAAGCAGTCGTTAATTCATAACATGCCACCGGGGAAACGAATCTTGCTCCATTGTCTCGACCTAGTAAAGAATTTGTTGCCCACCGGCTCGTTCAGCATTTACGCTTCGGCTTGCTTTGTTATTTATATGAGTGGAGAAATAGTCGGTTTGGAGAATTCAGTCAACCGGTTTGGAGTAAAAATAACAGAAATGATAATGTAGTTACAAGTAAGATATTCCAGACTGTAAATATAATACCACAACTTTCTGCACAAATTTGTCATTCATTGCGATAAAATACTAATAAAATGTACGCCGTCATGCTGCTCGAATCAATAGCATGCCCATTCTGTCCTCTGATAACATACGGAAATAATTTTTCACGTCAACACACGAAATGAACTTGTAAATAAATATGATCACAAACGTTGATATTTATTAACGCTAGAGTAATTAAAATTTCTCAATTTGAAAGGGTTCCATTACTTCTTAAAAAATGTTTATATTCCGAATAAAAAAGCCAGATTTTACTGTTGTTTCTGAAAATAGCTTATATTAGAGATTAATAATCATGATCACTGATGTTTCTGCAATATTTAACCGCTGTATTTATTAAAATACACAGTTGTCCTTGAAAATCTAAATAGATATAAAGTTATTATAAGGCTCTGTCTGTAAGACATTTTCAGTCATAAACTCCTTACAAAGAAGTAAATGAGTTTAGTTTCATTGCATTTAAGCCAACTAGGCTTCCATGATAATCGAATTACCAGGGTGGGGATCTGTGGGGTCCAATGGGAATCCCCATGGCCTTCGTGGGGTAGAGAGGAGAGGAGAGAAAAGCTCACCCTATTGGTTTCATGGGGATTTGTGGGGCTAATACTGTAACTCGAAGCTCTATTATAGGGATATTTTATTAATTCCCAAATTTAAAGAAGAAGAGAAGACCACAACGACGACGAGGACTACGAAGACGTATCTATTATATATTAGTCGTTTCTTCCAATGACATACACTTCAAATGTCAGAACATAATTACTATTATCACTGCGTCTCCATCTCAGAAATACTTAATCTGTATCAAGCTGCATTATAAAAATATAAACAACTTCTCAAAATAGTTTAACAAAATTCTGATTTCTTAAATAGGTAGTTTATAATTTATTATTTAAATATATACTGATGTATAGTACTGATATATTGGTGGTATTTCTCTGTCATGATTCAACCAAAAAACCTTGATTAATATCTATTTATTGTGTATAAAATACAATACTAATCTTAAACTGGAAATATATAGAGTACATTTAGCATTTAGTACATGGAAATAATTCTTCACGATCTGTATCATTTGCAGAATTGTAAGTTGTCCGGTGTGGTCTGGCTAGTACTATGTAAATAGATGATAACTTGATTTGATGATAAAATTATATGAATTTTTGTGGTCCATATCCGTCCCGCTGTGTCTGCCCAGCCCATCGTGGTAGGTAGACAGCTCGACCTATTTACAACTCTGTTAACAAGATTTCAAAAAATTTATGTATTTGCTTATGATTGTAACACATTTGTTCAAAATGCATAGCGCGTGTATTTAAGTAAACTTAGGACGAGCACACCATTCCTAACTAGAGTTGCTGGATACAGCCCGTTTGAATATTAAGGAAACAATTGATATTTTTAAATACTTCTCTTTGCACAATAATAAATAAATGATGTTATTATACTGTTATGGCACTGAAAATTTTCAAATTTACAAAATAGCCTAATATTGAATGAGACTTAGGAACTAAAGATCCACACGATGTATGCTGTGTTCAAGAATCAAAAGGGCAGTTGTTTTTTGGCCCAGACAGGTATTCCAAAATTTTAATAAACTGAAGATTTTAGTCTTAGATGGAGTAGTTTTGTAAATTACTTGTAAAATGTACATTATCGTCAGGGGTATATTTGAGGGTGTGCTCAGGGAAACTCCACCGACCTTGTGTTGGATTTTATTTGTTTAAAAGTTAAATTTGATAAAAACAAAAATAAAAATTGAGTATTCTGATGTATAACCTCTTGGTAATAATTTAGACGTACAACCTTGATTATCCTCTTTATTAATCTAATAATGTTTGTGTTCTTTAGAATTCCAGTTATTCTTTTGTGACAAAAAATTGAAAAGCAGAAATCATATAACACTTCAAGGATTTAATTTTATTGAATATCAAGTGGTGTTGGGGTATTTTGCTTAATCCATGCTGATTTAATGTCTCTAACTAATTTCCAAATGAAATGCGTTTTTGGGGCACGTGTGTTATCTTAAATTAATAGCAAAACTTACCTTGTTTTTTGTTCCTAGTTTTTTATCTTTATCTCCTTTTTGGGGCTACGATATTGGATATTTTTTTATTTTTTATAAGTGGCATTAACCAATATTTCGGTCATATATTCAAATTAAAATATAAAAATTATAAAAAGCCTGCTATTTATTATTTTGGAAGTCGATCAGCATTCAGTGATATTATCAGAGAAAATGGAGATAATCTTAATTTTCAAGCCGGTGAAGGGTATGTAGTGCATATATTTAAAAAATCTGTGCGATTTTTCTCATCGTCTTTGATCCCTTTGGTGTACATCGTTTGAAATTTTGGGCAGCTTAGGTCGGGATGTGATATTTTGAATTCAGCTAAAAATTAATTGGGTTGACATAATGAAGGTCAAATATGGGTTGTGAGACAAATTTTTACCCTCTTCTAAATTTGAAGGTTCTTGTTAATGTATGTTTTACGACGTATCTGTTCATTTTACTCTTTTATTGAAAATTTATTTTCTATTAAATATAGGTTTTAAATATAGGTTCTGTTTAATCTTCCAGGACTGGCTGAGGTATTCCTGCAACATATTCAAGTCTAACAACAGATCTCAAAAATAACTTTTCATTTTTACTTAAAGTTTCACTACAATGGGTTATCTAAGCTTCTCTACTTTAAACTATCAATTTTATTGGTAAAGATGTCCTTGTTTATAAAAATACCTGCCAAATTTTAGCAAAATTTCAAAGTTGTACATGTGACTTGAAGAAACTGCAAATTTCTGAAGCTTTCAGTTAACAAATACTTGTTTCAATATGTTGATAAAATTTTTATGAAGTTTAATTAATATTCATTACTAATTTACTTATTTTCGAATTGAATGCATTTTAGCAAAAATATGCTGTTGGTTATTTCCCAATGAATGAATATTATTGTGATAGACATTGAAGTAGAAATGATTCTTTGGATTCAACCTGGATTTAAAAAATCCAAGAGGAAACCTATTTCAGATTACAAGATATAAATGACGATTTTTAGAAATGAGTATTATTTTTCTAACTCCCATAAATATGTGGTAATATATATGTAAATGCAATACCACAAATACAGTGTATGCTTGTAACTTAAGTAACGCAGAATTGTGTATTGACTAGGCTTTTCAGCGTTTGCAATTCGTACCAGGATAAATAAACGAAATTATCTCACTGTATAAACAATAAACCATTTCTCTAAAACACATTAAATTCATAAATATTTTACATGTATAATGGTTGTATTTGCTTTTAGTTTTAGCTGAATCTATTACCATATGTTGCTTGATATTGACAAAACTTGAACTAATGCGGTTTTTTTATCTGACCTCGAGAATTTCGAACAAACCCGGTTTGAGTTTAGCAATAATATCTATTCAACTAGAGTAATTGATTTGTTGTAGATGTACTACAGAGCGTATTTATCAATTCAAACACATTGATTGTGGTGATTTCTCCAAATTTACTTACACCCAATATTCTTCAAAATGGATCAAACTTATATTGGAGAAGAAGGATCACGAATATATTGAGAACAGACTTCTTGAAGATCATAACAATCAACCTCTACTCATATTATAATAGCTTTTAAGAACAAATAATTACAATACCATCAAATGAAAATATATACATAATACAAATAAATTAGATCATTAACAACAGAGGCGTACACGTGATTTTCTAACAGGGGGATATCTTAGTCATTATTGACCAAGAGTGGAGCAAGCCCCGAAATCTTTTGAAAACATTGAAGAAATAGAAATATAGAATGCATTTCACAATCTTAGTTTTTAAATTTTTTATTTTTTGAGGAAAAGTTTTTTTAGTCAATCAAAATCAAATTTGAAAACTTGATGAGGATATTCTACCATATTCTCCCTTTGCGTATTCAGCTGATTAAAAAAGTTCTTGAAATCAAGGTTCGGGTATCACTAACTACCAATAACAGAAAAGAATAAAAGTTCACAAAGATTGAAGTTTTGTGAAATCATTTTTAAAAAATTTTATATTTGTCACAACTAAATTTTTTGTCTATTGACTACAAGTTTTTACACCATCATGTTTTGATTACATGAAGAAACTAAAGAAAATGATATGAGTGGGCCTAATTTTTTCTGCTTAAGTTGTTAAGCAGTAACGTAACTAATTAATTTGTTTTAAATTTCGGATTTACAATTTACTTTAATAATTTAATATCACAATGAATTTTGCATCTTTTTGGAAATTTCGCATCATTAATTTCAGGAAATTAAACTCTATCAATGTGTGGAAAATTGTTCAGACTTGGCGCCTTGGCCGTCCGCTTAATTTTTTTAAATAAATTTGATGTTCTATGCTTAATAATTAATGCCACAAACTGGTAATTGATATAGCATATATTGTTTGACGCTATCAATGCAAATCAGGAGTAACTAAGTTTTGAATGATAAACAGTTGCGTGGATTTGATCAAATGAGACGTCTTGTCTAAACTATGAATGATTTGCCTTTATAATGCAACACAAAACAAACATATAAACATGTTTTCCTGCGGTTAAAGAAGAATTATGGAACCTCTTAATTTTCTAATTATACATTTTTAATATATAAGGAAGATCTATAGGAATAAATTACTACAAAAGTCTAGACATATTTCTAAATGCAGACAATATATTTTGGATGAGTTAGTTGAAACGATATTTAAGTGTCTTATCAATTAATACGATATTACGCAAAGGATTTAATATAAAGATAAGCTTAAATTATAGTTTTCGAATCAAATAAATTTATAAACACTTCGACAACACGGCGTTCATAAGAATAGATTATTTTACATAAACGCTTTACAAGTTGAATTTCGAATTTATTTTTAAACATAGTGGTGGAAATCTGATTTCAAATTACTTAAGCATTTTTGCAACATGATTTGATACTTTGTTCTAGTCCCAGCGGTCTATTTTAAGCCTTCATCTTGTATGTGAACAAAAGCTACAAGTTACATAGCTTCAAAATAAGCTTTTTTGCAAAAATTTTTGACTTGGCGGTTTAGTATACTTTCATAATGTCGTAAGCAACTCTATTTTTATAATAATAATTTGGAATCTCACCAAATAACTAAAAAAATCTTCTCAATTGTAAATCGGTGCGTATAGGTAAACCCACATACTAACAGATCTGCTTAGCAGACAGAAATGTAATTTGGTCTGGGTACTATGAGTTGAGCTTCCATTCTCGTTGAAGTAATGCACCTGCGCTGGGTTTTATAAAATCAATGTTGATGCAGTTTTTGGGCTTATGTTTTAAGGCAAACGTAGGTTTATTTTTATAAGTAAGATAGTAATATTTACATTATTCTTGTAATTAAGATTACAAAAAAATTGCATTTAAGAGGCAGTTTCAGTTTTAATGACAAAAGAGCTTAGATCTTAGATTATATTTACTTTTTAGCATATTAATTTAACTTTTTTATGATATTGTATGCATGAATACTTTTATTGAAACATGCGAGACTCTTGGTGGACATAGGCTGCCCAGTTCGAATGAGTCGAGCCGAATCATTGATATTTTTTAATCGGGCTCAGTTTGGGTGTAAGAAATCGGCACAATGCCAATTCTGCGATGCTGGATTTGGGCCAGTTTCTGTGATTTTGGGCTAGGCTTGAAAATTAAGGCCCTCATAGATCAATGCAAAAATTCACAAGAACCTGTTTGCTTTGGACAATTTATGCAAATAGCTTCTTAATTCAAAAATATTCTACTCCCATTCTATGATATAACTGTTGTTTGGTTTCTTAGTAAAATTTATATCTAATTATTTCAAATAAATCCACTGAAAAATTTATATTTTGGTTTTTGTAGAATTGTCTAATGTACAATGCTTGTAATTCAACATACTTAAGTTAGATTAAAGTATCTTGTGCATTTTATGTTGTTTATTTCTGATGCTTTTATTTAAATACTAAGCTATTAATAGTCATCTATAATCCGTAATTCAATAAATAAATTCATCGTAAACTTTCTTGAAGACATATATAATTTATTATTTTTTAAAATAAACATATATTCATGTAAAAATTGAACATCAAACAACTTTGGAAAAATGTATTCAATGAATTTTGCATTAATTTGAACAGCCACTACTGGAGCAACAACCAACAATAATAAATAATTCAGAAACATTTATGGTTTGAACCATCAATATTAGTATAGAATCACTTCACCCAAAGTTCCAATCATCTCATATACTGCTATCATAGAGTCTACTAGAAATGCAAATCAGTAAATAGTAGATCATTGCTTTGGAGTAATTTATTTTTTAATTTTTTCTCGTCACGTTACCAAACTGTTTCACTTTTTTAAGTTTTGAAAGTGATATACAGTGCTGGACATTGACTTGGCAATTTTTCATTTCAGCATGTTCTACTTCTTTTTAGCAAAAACCGACCAAAAATATTAGTATTGGTAAAAACCCATATTTAACTTTATTTTAGGTAAAAAACTTTTTAATAAGAACTTAATAGAAAAATATTCAATTTTTTCAGGATCGTGCCGGACATTGGTATGACAATTAAAAATATATAGCCATTAAAATAAACACAAACTTCAATAAACTTTACTTTTTTTATATAAACTATTATGTAGCGCAATTTTAAATACCTGGAGCACTTTTTTAATTTGTGCTACAACTCGCAGAAAACTATAATTAATCATCAAAAATCGGTTCCGCTCCAGAACTTTCCCACGACGAAAAAACAAAAATTAAAGCATATTTTGAAGCTGGATTGTCTCAGAAATGCATTGCTACAAAAATTAATCGACAAGCATCAACTACATGTATTAGTTCATTTTTGAAACGAGAAAATGGAAAAAAACGACCATCTATGTGAGGAAAGAAGCCTGTTCTCATTACTCGTGAGAAAAGAATAATCATTAGAGAGGCATCGAACACTGGAAATTCATGTACAAAGACTAAACACGATTTGGATGTTACTGTGAGTGCACGGCATGTCCGTAGAATACTCAGTGAAGCAAAAAATTCAATGTACATGAAAAGAAAATCGACACCAAAATTAACATCTAAGCATAGAAAGAAACGAGTTAAATTTACCAAGAATAACCTAATACAGAACACTAACTGGGATAATGTGGCTTTTACCAACCAGAAGAAGTTTAATTGGATGGTCCTGATGGCTGCCAGTTCTATTGGCACGATCTACGGAAAGAACCTCAGTACTATTCAAAACGTCATAGTGGTGGTGGTTCAGTAATGGGAAGAACAGGGAATTGACGTTTTCTATTAGCCATCACTTAGTCCTAACCTTAATCCAATTGAAAACGTTTGGTCGCCGCTAGTACAAGATGTTTATAGTGGTGGAAGACAATTTTCAAGTAAAGAGAAATTGATGGCCCAAATTGGACTTTCCTGTGATAATTTAAGTCAAAAATATGTTACAATGGTCATAAAAAGCATGAATAAACGATGTATGAGTGCTATTGAGCGGAAAGGTAAGATTACAGACTATTAAAAATAGTATTTATTATATTTTGCTCTTAGTTGTCAAACCAATGTCCGACACGATCCTGAAAAAAGTGAATATTTTTTCTATAAAGTTCTTATTAAAATTTTTTTTACCTAAAAAAAGATGAATATGGGTTTTTACCCCCAATTACTATTATATATTTAGTTGGGTTTTGCTAAAAAGAAGTAGAACATGCCGAAATGAAGAATTGCCAAATCAATGTCCGGCACTGTATAAGAATATTCTGAAATGGACGTTAGATTGATATTTTTTAAAATTACTTTATAATGCAGTCAATTTTTGATGTAATAGATTGGAATGTACACATATTTTTATTATAACTTCATAATCTTCCATTCTAATATTATCAAGTAATTATAATAGAGCCCATCAAGAAGAATGTTTACTTTATAAACTTCACCGAATCAAATAATAATTTAAGCACAATATTATATATTTCTTTCAAATTCTTATGAAATATTTAATAAATACATACTGAACAAAAACCTATTTTTAATACATCAGAAAGTATAGAATGTATCCCCATAATCTACCTTTGTGAAGGGGTACTTGAACTTGAGTTATTCCAATGTATCACATGTTACAAAAAATTTTGGAATAAAATTATACAAAATTAATATTTTGACTGTTTTCAAATACTTTGTAGAGAAAAAGATTGTGAAAACAAATTTTGGGTTTTAGGCAAGTTTTGCACAACACCAATGCACTTGGGGTTAATTGCAACATAAATTGTAATCATGCGTAATTATAACAATTCTTCGACAATTATGGCGAACCGTTAAACTACAATTGACTGCCTTTATTAAAGCAAATCTATTTTACATTTATCTATATATCACTCTTTTTCTTATTCATACTTGTTTGTTTTATATTTGATGTCGCAGTATGATTGGAATGGAACATATAGGTCAGTATTAGGAGGTTTTTTACATCTTAGTTTCATGGTTGTCTTTGAAAACTTTTATTGTTATGTCAATAAAATTTATTTGAAATATTGGAATTTTTTATTGTAAATTTCAATTCTTCTAGACAGTTATTCAAGAAACTGTTGAATATGTCTATATCATTTGGATCTTCAAAAATTGTAAAAATATAAAACAAATACAATGCAGTGCTTGCTAGATAGAATTATGAAAATATCTTCGAATTATAACAATATAATTGATTCAATATCAAACCTTTATTCGATCTTAGAACAAAATGACTATCCACATAAATTAATAAAGAAATTCGTTGACAAAGCATTAACTTCCAATAGTATACTATGTAACCAATTAATAACAGATGATCGGAACCCAATATATTGGAAATTACCTTAAATTGAAGAAAGAAAAGAATTTTTAAAATCAAAAATTTAAAAGACAAATGAAAGACTTGAAGTAACAAAGATTGTTCCAATACTGACATATAAGAATAAAGATCCTATCAACAAAGTCCTGGTTTCCTCCATTATATATAAATACCAATGTGAAGCATTTAATCTTTCTTACATCGTCTAAACCAAGAGACATTTTGAAACCAGGATCAGTGAACACCTAGGAGGGCATTTAGAAAGTGAAATATATTAGCATAGACATCAAGCAACTAAATATAATTTCGAGATCTTATTTAGAACCAAGAATACTAAATATGCCGAGGCCCTATTTATAAAATACGCTAATAAGAACGAACTAATGAACAATCAACTAACCTATAGCAACTTATTGAATATATTTTAAGTGCATGCATATTTTAACACAATTTGATGTAGTAATTGTAAAATTTTAATGCCACATATTTGCACTGAATGTGATTGAAAAATCATATATATATATATATATATATATATTAAAGGAAATATCCAAAGCAATCCATTTTCAATCAGTTTCTTAGGAAAAGGGCTTCTTTTCCTTCAAATTTCTTTTCCGGACTATTTCAAGCAATGTAAACGTTGTAGGCATTCAGACATTAACACTTAAGCAGGAAAAAGTTTTTTTATTTCACAAGAACATTAAATAATTTAATTTTAAAATTCTTTATTTCTAACCCTATTTCTACTAGGGTAAATTTTCATTAACAAATCGATTTGTCCACATTTTTGAATATTTTTTTGAAGCCTGTTAAGAAATATTGAAAGGCTATTGCATTTACAGACATCTATGGGGTTAAGCCCGCTCGTGCAGTGATGAAAATTTGTGGTAAACCTTATTGTTGTGTTTGAAGTTCACGCAAACAAGAATTTTTTCCAGTTAGAAATCCCATTTTGTAAAAATATTCAAATTTTTTCTATACCTGGTTTTCAGATGATCATGCGGTCTTGAAGAATATCTTATCTCACAAACTTGTGTTTGCATAATAGTACTCTTTTGTCAAAAGTGATTGTGAAGGAGTCTTTTTAAAAACAACTAGATCAGCTCGTCCCCAGATATTTTCAAGTTGCTTACTTTGGCGATTTGTAATACCAAAGTGCCATAGAGGTGTCTGTTGTTTCAGTTCAGACAAAATGGAATTATTTTAGACAAATTTTGGGATTCCTAAAGATTTTAATTTCCTCAATGCTCACAATCGTGTATTCCCCTTCGTCATCGTCATCAGCTTTTTTTTATACAAGGTTTATGAGATACTTTAGATATTAAAATATAACCGGGAATATTGACTTCCTTTACTTTTACTTTTTATAGGAATACCATGTAAGAACAAAAATCGAGAGAGTTGTCCTCTCCCATAAAATTAAAATTTTGAAAAAAACCTTAGTAAATTTTGTAAGTAAAATTTCTTTTAATTTATTAGTACTTTTAGTAATACATGTACCTTGCAACCCCCCGCTCCCCAATTCATTCTGTCGCCACTGCGAGAGAGTACGTTCAAACTGGAATTCGAAAAATCAATAATCAATTCACAACACTTCTGTTGATTTAGTATCATATCTAAAGATTTTGCATAATCAGCAATATTGCTATTCTTGGAAACATTCTAATAGATCTACTTCTGTTCGATGTGCTCTAATGATCATAGAAGCATCCGCATATTTGAGAAGAAGGTTACATGGGTATTTAGCAGTCAACTTCTTTGCATAGATAAGAAATATAATGTCAAAAAAAATTAGATTAATTCTGTTGAACGCTGAAGCAAAATCTATCACAAATATTTGAATAATATTCTTACTTATTTCAACTGTCGAAATTGTGTTCTGTCTCATCCTTGGGAATGGCGTAAGTGTTTCATGTTTTAACGAAGCAATCTGCATATGTCAAAACCATGTCCCACTCCATTCTGAACATATTATGTGATCTTCTTAAAACCTTCTTAAATTGAAGTCCCTATGATGGCTCATTGCGTTGCCCTTCATTTCATTTAGAAATAATTTATTCATGGATATTATACTAATTCAAAATGAAAACAAGTTAAACATTAAAATTTAGTTTACACTATTTTGCTAAAGTTGTCAATGTTGAAATTATTTTAGATTTACCAGAATTGCAAAATTATTGTGAGCAAATACAATTATTATTCCCAAACAATTCTAACTGCAAATGAATATAAACAAACATTGAACAATTTTGTTTGAACCAATATTTAGTTTAAATTCAGAAACTAGTTTGTCAAAACTGTGCATATGCATTTTAAAAAAAATTATTGTTGCGATATGTGGTGCCGTAATGCGACATCCTAAGATCATCAACACAAATTGTTGATAGTTTCAAGATGAATTTGCTTATCATAGAAACATAACGATAGTCTTCCAAATGATATTATATTGAAAATTTCTGTCTGAGCAAGCAATAAGAATTTTGGAGAATTTAAGTTTAAGGGATTACCAAAATTTTCGGATTGCCACTCATAGTATCAATAGGACATTACAAGAAATTATGCAAGTAATCGTAGTAGCCCTCTAGAGGCGAAATTTAGACTTATTTTAAATTAACAGCAATCTAATTGCTTATTGGTTTAATGAATTTATCAATGCAATATTTAAAAGCACTGTGGAATTTCATATACACGCCATTCCCGAAAAATTGAATTATGAGATTAATATGAATTTACAGACTATGAAAGAATGAGTGTTGACCAATCAAATGTCATGATGGCCGTATTTGTTCACTAGTTGGCATTTACAAAACTCAGCTTTAAACTAAGTGCTTTGCAATTTTCCTTTATAAAATGACAACAGGGATAATTATTCGAATTTTTTTTTCCCGAAAAAACTAAAAGAGAAAATGAATTTTGGCTTTTTGCAATAAATGTAATAAGCAATTTTCAATAATACATAATGATGGCTGGATATATATCACTGTTGTACAGATAAATATTTAGCTGAATATTTCTCAACACACAGTTAAACATAGTGAATATAATTCTCAGTTATTATTTTCTCAATTGATGACGTTGCATTGCAGTTTCAAAATTTCTTGTTATGATAGATCCATTCATTGAAAAGGCTACAACCTTGATTTGACTGCAAAGCTCTCTTATTTTTTGAGAAAACTGATTATTTTCATTAGTTTTACCTATCATAATCTCANAAATATTTAGCTGAATATTTCTCAACACACAGTTAAACATAGTGAATATAATTCTCAGTTATTATTTTCTCAATTGATGACGTTGCATTGCAGTTTCAAAATTTCTTGTTATGAAATTTTAAAAATCATTAATTTGACCTTTGCTGACAGCTATTTTGCTATATTGGTGTTAAGCAATTACGTGGAAAATTTGTAATAAAAAGCATGATTTAGCATCAAAGTACTGAAATAAAAATTTAAAAAATAGAGAATTGCAACCTATATATATATATATATATATATATATATACACTATATATATAAGCATATATTTTTTCTATGAAATTTAATTAAAATATGATATTTGATTGTTTTTTTATGGTAAAGCATTTATTGAAGTAATTTTTCTAACCAATCAAAGTATTTTTACAGCTTTGCATGTATTAGTAACAGCAAACGAGATTATTCTTCAGCTAATTTCATTAATATAAGTTCCTAATGTTTATGCGCCTGAAACAAATCACCTCGAACACTTTGATATAATTTGCACAAAGATATTAAACTTGAAGTTCATTTACTTAGAAGTTCCGAATTTTGTAGTTTTGAAAATCATGTTAATTAAAAACATTGGACGTTGTAAATATAACTTAAGGCATTCAATTGCTTGTATTATTGATTTTTCAATAAATTTAATGGAATATATTTATAGATTCTTTGATATAGGATGGTTATATATTTTTATGGCTGGATGTCTGTGGTTCAAAGCGTTCCATTAAAATTATAATTGGTTGAACTGAAGGTGATAACGGAGCAAGGCCAATGGTAAAAAGAACGAATAATTGTACTCGAAGGAAACATGCATAAACCAACCAGTTTTACAATTACTAAGTGCTGGTGAAAATAGTGAACTCAACTATTCTTAAAAAATTAATTTAATAACATAAAAACATCAACCCAGATGTTTACTCACTTTTGAGAGTGTATTTGAATTAAGGCAAAGGTCTTAAATTAGTTGGCTTATCAAATTTGGAAATTTAAAAGAGTGTCAATTATATTCGATTTACAAAGGCAAAGCTTAATAAAAAATGTTGCAAACAGTTATGAACTAAGTAATATGCACCTTAGCAAATTTAAAGGACGCAGATAAAAATTTAAGGTCGAAACAACGTTGTTTTGTGTTGTTATGTGGTCGTTTTATGTATCAAAAACAACGTCAATTTCTATTTGCAAAAATTATCATATATCTTTCAAATTGCTTCTACAAAAATTGATTATATTGTTGAGACAAGTAAATAGTTGTTACATTGCAAAAAATATTTTGTTGTGAAATACAAATGCAGACATTCCAAGTTTCTCGTAATTAACATGAAACACCCGCATTTTTTGTTTTATTTCAAGTAACCCACATATAATGATTTTGATTCCGCATATTTAAACTCAAATTGTTTAGGCTACTTTTAGAAAATGTTATTCAATGTTTGGGAATCTACAACATTTTCACGAATTCAATGTCGTGGCTCTAAAGCTGCTATTATCAATTTTTTTAAAAACATGTTATAAATTTCATCGCACACTAAAAAATGAATGGTATGTAAATGTATGTTATGCATTTTAAAGTTCCGTTCCATAGTTCTTTACAAACAGTACCGGCTTTAAGGGGGGCAATTATTACAGAAACGTTATTATTAAATTTAAGAAAATTAATATTGAATCTTTCATAATATGAATTCAACAACTACTGTATATTGCTTGTTGCATTTGAACTTTAGGATACATACTTTAATATGCGCACTATGAGTTACAAAAAATTAGGCTCTTTTCGTGTTTAATGTTGTAATTAGAAGATATTTGTGATCTACCATTAATAGAGAATCGTTCAGTGGTTTGGAACTGCTATCAATTGAGATTGATGCATATGTGTAGCAAGGGGGAGCGAACAGAGCCCCTAATCTTCAAAGTTTGGATTTCGAAGTTGAGAATTTTTTTGAAAATATAATAAAATTTGTAGAAAATTATTTTATTCGTATTATTCAGTTTGAAATTTTCTGGCTTCACCACTGGATTGATGTAGTATGAAATTTATTGAATTTAGTAAATGACTTTAGTAAAATAGAGCAACTAGGCAGTCTTTATAAATACGTGGTAAATAAAAAATAAAAAAATTCAATTATATTCCAAAAAACAAAGAAAATAATTGATAAATTTATTAGCTTCTATAAATAGAATATTTCTATTTGTTCTATCATGCTGCAGTTTCTTATATTTTTCTTGCAATCTGAGATTTGATTAGGTGATTAAATATACAGAACTATAATTAAGTGCAATGATTCTATTTAGAATAAGTTAAGGATATCTTAAGGAATCAGATGGTTTGCTTTAAGGTGACTTAAAAATACTTTAAATTTTAACATTACTTTCCAAAGCTTAAATTTTTTAAAGAGGCTTTACGATACTTTAAAATACTGAATGATCCCTAAAAATGTATAATTACATACATATTTTGTAAAATTCTTAAGTTGCAATGTATACACTTACTGAAATTGCTCTTTTGATTTAGTATCAATAACTTAAATTGTTGGGGATGCAATTATATACAATGATCTACAATTATATAATCGAGATAAAATTATATAATTATATATATATAATTTACCAAAACAGCATATGCAAGCACAGATCTATGTACTTTTACAACAACTAATTATTGGATTGAACCCACATTATAATGCAGGACGTTGCTAACGTGACTGTTTCATTTTACTTGTACGCATATTTTGCCCTTGTCTGGCGCTGGCTAAGGCCGGCCCGGTTTTCAAATCGTAATAACACGTTGCTTTGAACCCTACAAATTGTCTCCGCCTTAGATTTATGTAGAAATGCAATCCTTGCAATCTCTTAGCAAGAATAGCAGGCTAATTTTAAAAAATCGAGGATGAACTTTATAAATATTTCAATCGATTGTTTTTTATGCTTTTCATATTCACATGACATACTCCTATATATTTACCAGTTTAAGCAACTCTGCTAAATATCTTTGACAAGAAGTTTAGATCGGGCCTGAATACTTTCAGCATATCGTGGCTTAGACCCAATAGATGCAAATTCCAAGAATCTATTTATTAATTATCATCTTATTACAGCGATAATTCAATACTCATTTTCACTAATGCATGCTTTTTTAAAAAATTTTTGAGGAAATTACTAGTGAATATAAAATCGCTTAGAGTAGGAAAGTGAGAATTTTATTGATTTACTCAACATCAAGATGAGTAGTTTTGGCTCTAAGCTCGGTTTATGCAATTCTAATCTTTAGACTAAACAACAAATTCAACTTAACATTCTTACTTAGCTTTTTAAGATAACCCGCTCATTGCCACCTTACAATCACTTATGCATGGGTAAATTAAAAACTACCAAAAGAAAAATGTTTAGCACAAAAAAATTCGAAATTGGAACGTTTTATCATTGGTAAAGGCTTCATATTTAGGCAAAAATTTATGAATGATAGATAAGATAATTTAGTAGATTTGATTTCAATAACAATTAATTACAAGAAAAGGTATTTAAAAGTGACTTCGTAACCTGATTACATGTTTTGTTATAAATGTCGTTAGTTTATTAGTGACAACATGATAAAGCAAAACCAGTTATAATTGCTATTTATAATGTTTTTCTGAATATAGGAATTCGTTTTCGTATATATTTTATACCATTTGTGCAATGCTAGATCTTTTTTATTGCGTTGCCATTTATTTCATTGACAAAATTCAAGATTCACAAACAGCATAGTAGCTATAGTCATAAGACATTTGTTTTTATAAAATTAAACTTTGATAGTAATCTCACTAACTCCCAATGTAATGCTTTGTCTCTTAAATTATTAGTCCATTCAATGGCCTACACAAGGAGGATATAGTGGAATGTTCCCTCGACAGGGTTTCAGCAGGCTATTGATGGACTAAATTAAAAAATATTTAAGAGATGCAAATTTTAAAACTAAGGTGGTGACATGCATTTTTATGGTCCATTTTTCAATATTTTGAGTGGATTTAATAATTATGACAAGCCACTAGCCAACGATGTCATAATCAGGTGCCGGACTAGGCATGTGTCAACGGATAAATAAGTGTCTGGGCGAATTTGACACTGACATTGAGTTAGAGGATGAAAAAGCATAGGGACTAAGCGTTTTCAGATTAGGCTGTGTTGAACTATCAGAATGTGTTTGTTATAATTTTTGTTATTATTTCCATATTTCTGATTTATTCTGATGTGAAAAGGGCTGTCATTTTGAGCTTTTGACGGATGAGTACAAATGTGTTTAGTTTAAGCGTTATCTTAGCCGATAGAAAAAGTATACATAGGTATACACGTATACAAGCAATATTGGTATGCATTGAGTATAGGTATAGTATACATATAACAATGGTATAAGCATACGTATATCGTCGAACCTTAATGAGAAAATCATACGCATGACCTTGAATAAATTGTAAGATTTCAAACTGAAATTATTTTAAAAAAGCCATATCCTGAATTAATGAAGAATGTAAATATGCAGCGGTGTTGTGTTTTGTAATATTTTAGTCAAGGCTAAATTTGTCGCTAGTGTTTGCAAATTCTGTTTTCGCATCAATTACAATTTAGCATGTTTAACTTATTAATTGTTCTTTATACATGTATATGCCATTTACCGTAGTTAGACTAGATGACTTGTTGCATGAAGCAATGATATGATTGCGCGATACGTCGTGGCTAGAATATGTTGTCATTGTAATTACTGACGTCATCAAAAAAAGCTATTAGTCCTATTACAATTTGTCGCACAATATTATTATTGCTTCATTCACTCAGACACCTCGTCTAAGAAAGTAAAAGCTCTGCGTATAGTCTAGTAAATATTCACATTGTGTGTATGTATGTTGGCACTGCTATGCATGATTTAATAATTTTAGATCTATATAATTGGTATATTTGTCATTCTATGTATATAACTTTGGGAATGTTGTAATAACTAGTTGGGTATACCGTTTGTGTCGATGATTTTAAACACAGTCTCTTGTGTCCTTGCCTTTCCTTGAGATGTTATAACCATTCAAGTTGATTGATTCATTTACAATAAAAGTCAGTAAATTGCATAAAAATTGGGAAACGCACCCATGTAGTTTGTGTACCACATTCCAATAAATATATGTGATCGATATTTCATGGATCAATAAATAATTTTATCCTATAATTTTCAGATATTTTCTACTAATCAAATAATAGACGGTGCGCTTTATGCATATACATTAAAGCTTCGTTTAACTCAATGTGTTTTACTACCAGTTATATGCAATAATGTATTGCTCATATAATATATTGCAATATTATTGGCCAGAGTTTTGACACAATAGTATTGCAATTTACTAAGGTAAATTTTATTTGGAAAGTGTAAAATAATTTTTCAATAGCAAAAAAAGAAAAGTCTAGCATAACATAAATAAAAATTTTTTTATTGATTAGGAAGAAATTTTTGAATTCTTATTTTGTTTCATAATTTGTTGGTAGAAAAATTTGAAAAAAACATGCGGATTGAGTACAAATTTTGAAAACTTCAATCTTGTTGAAAGAATTTTTTTACGGAGAGGTGATAATAAAATGTATGCTGTTTTTGAAACAATGAAGAGTGTTCGCAATCTATCTATGATATCGTAGATGGAATTCAGTTTCTATTAAATTGAATCTCATGTTTGTTAACATTAAGTAAATATTCAATTAGCAATTCAACTTTAATCGCCGACTGATTGTATATATACCTGCCGAGCAGACCCTAATCTGAAGTGGATTACTGCGCAATAATATAAACATTCAGAATTAATTTCTCGTAAAAATATGCTTTTCTACAATTTGATATTCTAGTCTTTAAAGAGAAGAAAGAAATCAAGGACTAATATATTTAAGGCATGTAGTTTGATTAACAACTAAAACTTATTTGACTTTTAAAATATCATATAAGCAGTTTGTTTATGTAAGGATTCAACACAATGATGGCGAAATTCGGAAATCCTTTTATTGCATTTGCACATTACGTGTAAGGTGATTTTTTTGGTATAGTAAGCAAATCAATATTCATTGCTCTAATATTGCAGTGACGCCATCTATATGTGAAATAATGAATTTACAATTAATCGTTAGAATACTCTTTTGTTATTCTTCATGACTTTAAGCATATGATTTGGTTATTTTTCAACAATAATCATAAGTGTTTTCGAACAGTAAATTATATTGGTATAAACTATCAAAGCATTTTCAAATTAAAAACCTCGTTTTATAAGCAAAGCGAGAGTATATAACGAATTAAAGTGAGCCTGATTTTGAACTATTTAGAAATTAAGGATTGACCTTTTTAGTAGCACAAAAAGAACTTCAATTTTAGTAGCTCCGAGCGTGATAAATACTTTGGATGAAATAAAGGAAGTTGAACACCATTGCCGCAACTGAATACAATGCTCTCTTTGAAAGGAGAGCAATAGAGACGACCTGCAAAAGGTTTATATTCAAGTTATTGAGAAGCAACGCTGTCCCAGTTAACAAGAAATTAATGACTTAAGAATAGACTAATTTTCATAGCTTACTTTATAACTGTGGATTTTAGCACTGCATATAATAATGCAATTAATATTTGTATTATTATTATTATTAAGTAAGTAAGTAGTAAGTAATTTAAAAATTTAATGCTGGCAACATAACAGTTTGAATAATACCGATATAATTATGCAAGAAAACAAAACAAAAATAGTATCACTAGTGCTGGAAAATTTGGACGCAGTGGCAGGAAAATCGTTATCAATTTGGGCGTATATAAAGAATTTTTGGAGACGGGTTGATAAAATTGGTAAATAAAAATCTCGATCTTGACAGAGGTTGTATATTGATACAAAGAAAAAAGGTAATAGATAGTGAAGATGGTGGTCTTTGTTTTTTATCATTTTCCATGGTCTGTTGCAGGTATTTAGCTTGCGATCTTCTAAGGTGTTGATGTTGGCTAAAGAAAGAGCATCATGAAATAATAAATGAGGGAAGATGATCTTTAATGCCCGCTTCTGTATATTCTCAATGCCTTTTGTTTGGTCTTTAGTAAGAGAGATTTACAATATTCTAAAATTGATCGCACCATATATACACAAACCATTTTGATACCCTTGATATTGATTCCACTAAGTTTCAGAAGACGAATTAAGTGGAGTCTTTTAGCTGCTGTAGCTATAGTGTATTTGACATGATTATTATTTTTAATATTAAAATGAAGTCTAGAATAATGTAGAAATTTATATAATATATTAAAAATAACATAATATAATTTGATATACTGTAATTATAATAGAGAAATATTGATACATATATGAATAAAAATAATTGATTCCTAAGTATATATACTTAATACAGTTCATTAGATGTTGCAATAAAGAGAATCGAATCTAACTGCTAGTTGCAAAGTCAATATTTTTTCATTTTTCAAATTACGCATTAGTGCCGAAAAACGCAATTTTTCACATGAATCCCTCCTTTAACAATAACTTGCATGCAAACAAAAATATTACTATCAAAAATGCAATTATTTCTGCAATTGATATTTTTAAAAATATAGGAATAATGATTGGCTCAAGACATTCATTTTGCGAGCACGTTAAATCCATACAGAAAAAAACTGCAGCTGACATAAAAACTATTTCTCACGTTTCTGATCAATTACCTCCTCATGTAATGATTCACTCATTTTATGTATTTGTTATGAGCCACTTAAATTACGGGATTGTCCAATTTTCACATTTAAAGACATCAATGGTTAAACTTCATCTGCAATATAAATGTCCACTCAATGTAATACCGAATATTGTGTTGTGGAGATGTGTCCTTCTAATTAACTATTGATACCAATCAGCATAGTTACATTTTTTTCAAAGCTACTAAATAAATTTTGCCATGTGATAGGATAACGCTCTCTGAATTCAGAAACACATTCAATATAGACGATCTAAAAAATGCGTTGTCACTAGGTTTAGACATACATTAATTGAAAACTCATTTTAAAAGTAGATATAAAGCAATGGAATAATCTACCTAACAAAATTAAGCCAATTAAGAAATTGAAAGAATTCCGCAATTGTGTGAAAAGATTTATTTTTAATCAAAAATTCACGTCAGGAAGATTTTGGACAGGGTACAATTCTATAATAACGATAACACGTTTACGAGGTTATGGTGTTTTTTTATTATTTTATGATTTTTATTAACGACGCTATGTTGAAAAGCAATCAGTTTTATATAACTGTATTTAACTTCGCAATAAGATATCTTATCTTTTGATTTTGCTTAAGGAAAATTTCAAAGTGCTCGAAAATTGTCGCAATTTTTCAAAATTAGATAGGAATGAAAAAAAATATATAGCATCATTAGATATTTCAAAGGCATTTAATTCAATAAACCATTCTATCTTATTATAAAAATTAAAGCAAAATGAAAAATGTAAATAGTCGTTCATTTGATTCCGCATGAAGTCTTTCTATATATATATATATATCAGTATGTGAAACTCAACGAAGAAATATCAAATTCATTAGAAATTAACCATGGAGTACCACATGGATCAGTACTGGGTCCATTACTATTTAAGTTATATGTAAATGATATGGATCAGCACATTAATAGTAATCATGTACAATTTGCAGATGATACTCTTATTTATTGTAATGATATTTTAAATTTACAGAAAAATGTTGAAAAATTACAATCATTCTTTAATAATAATTTGTTAAAACTAAATATTGAAAAAACTATATTTATGGTAATTAAGAATAGAAGAAATGAATCAACATTAGAAAGTATTAAGATATGTAACATCATTCAGGAATCAAAAAAATTAAATATTTGGGAGTAGTAAATGATAATAAATTGAATTTTGAAGACGAGGCAAATCACATCATAAAGAAAATGGCGGATGGTATAAGATCAATTCAAAAAATTGGAAAGTTTATACCAATAGAATGGAAGGTAGTACTCTTTCGATCACTTGTTTTATCTCATTTCTTGTACTCATCTTGTTTATTAACGACCTTAAATAAAAAGGCAAAATCGAAATTAGAGAAAGTATTTAAATGGGGAATAAACATAATTCGCAACAAAAATAAAAAGGAAATAATGTGTAAATGTCATCTAAGATCATTAGAAGCTCTTCAAAATATTAGATGTTTATCGATATTTTGGAAAGGAAAATCGAACATTCCCAATCATTTAAATCAAAGAACAATTACATTTGGTAAAACTAAGTATAATAGAAACGTAATGAAATTATTCAATATCGGTATGGAACAAATTGGATTACAGTACAAGTGAAAAAAATTATACAATATTTAAGAAGTTGAAAAACATGATTACTCAACAAAATATCAATTTTCTGCCTAATTATAGAATAAGATGTGCAGCTGAAGAATAATAAGTAAATTCTTTATTAAATTATATGTAATTTATAAACTTATCCAAGAAACAAACAATTACTGACATAACAAAGGTCATATGAAGAAAGTTGCATTATTTATGTTCTTAATAAGTTTCTAAACTGAATACATGTATATTTACTTGAGAACTTAAATATATGTTGTTGCTGTTGTTTGTTGTTGTTTTATAGGAATTAGTTCCAAGTTCGAATAGCGGTGTTTATAAATGATTGCTGCAAAACATTTTATACTAAATTTAGGTAGTGTTTTGATATGAAGGTCTTTTTATAAATATAACCAGGCATTGAAGTCCTATTATAAGGTGGACATTTTTTGGTGAGCTTAGAAAACGTCAACATAGTGCTTAAGATGATTAGCTGTCTTTGAAAAAGAATAGATCTAGAAATAAAGTGCTTAGTTCTGGAAGCATTTTCTTAGACATTCAGTACCCATCCTAATTCCGTTGGTATTAAGAATTTTATAAGAAAATATCTTTTAGAACTGTAAATATTATATTTGTTTAACTTAGGTGATTTTTTATAAATGAATTATTGCACAGCAATACAAGAATGTAAAGTGAGACTATATCTCGGCATAATCTCGAGTATAAAAATGTTATTATTAAGTTTTGACATAAACTTTCAGCTAAAGAATAAACAAGTTACTGGATTATTTTATACTTTAAAATATAATGAGTTCAAAGAAACCACCTGGTTCTAGTTCATCGAAACAACAGCACAGTTTCGACATAGACCATTTGCAATGCTTCAAATATTCATAATTTTTAAATTTGAATTTCCAGTATATATACAACTTTCTTTCTGGGCATGACCTATTCATACATACATCAATGTCTCACAAGTACTTACTTAAACTGCTGTGAAAGTGTTCTTCGACATGCTGTCATACTATCATACAATAAGCATGTTTGAAGCCAATCGCAGCTTTGATATTGGCTTCTTTATACACAGCTAAAATTCTAGCAAATTAGTAATTTTACTACACATCTTTGATTGCATTAGTTTCCTCATCGCATTAACCGACAATAATCCTTAACCCTATTATATTTGGAGCCAATTTGACCCCCTCCATATTTTTAAATATAACTCAGAGACCGTATTTTAAATAAACTATCCTTCCATGAAATTTTTCTTAAACTTGTTCTGCAAATACTGACCAAAATTATGCAGATAGGTTCAAGGGTTTCAAAGTTACAGCGATTTTAATAACAAAGTCTATGAAAAACTGACATTTCTTGAGAGTTTCAAAAGTAACAATTTTGTATGTAGACGCTATAAATTGAAACCGTTGCATAATTTTCAATGCAAAATTTTAATTAAATGATTTTTTTTATTCAGTAATATTACTAACGTTTTGTGTAAATGAGAATTTTCAGAAAATTTGATACTTAACCTAATTAATAGGCGCATAATTTGATAAGATAAGATAAGATAAGATAAGAGATTCTATATTCAGATAAATGTTTACAATTCAATAACTGATAATTTATCTGAATAGCGTCATAAATTACAAAAAAGTAACCAATCTACAAATCAACATACATTACAAAAAGTAACAATTCTTACAGGCTATGGATGAATTACTTTATATTGCTATTTTAATGACGAGTTATCGTATAGTCATTGTTGTAAAATTTAAATCCTAACCATGATGTACCTAAAATATATTTTTGCTTAAGGAAGATTTTTAAACGCTTTTTAAAAGGTTTCAATTTTTCAATGCTTTTAATTTCTTTAGGTAGCGAATTCCAGGTTCGAATTGCGACATTAATGAAAGATTTCTTCAAAACTTTTTTCTTATACTTAACACATGTAAAAATTTTAGATCTTGAATTCTGTTTATACGCAAATCCCGGGAATTTAATTGAATTATAAGGCGGTAGATTTTTTACTAGTTTGAAAAATGTTAGCAAGGTATTTAAAATGACGAGTTGTTTTGGAAAGAGAATTGACCTAGAAATGTAATGTTTAGTTTTCGATGAATTTTTTGCTGAGATATTCAGTGTCAATTTTAATTGAATGTCAAGTTTTCTATAAAGCACATCACTTAGATCAGTAAATAAGATGTTTGCATAATTAAGGTGGCTCATGATAAAAGCATGGAAGAATTGAATAATTGCACAAGGTGGTAATTGCTTAACTACTAGTGTCATACTTTTTATACCTATAGCTAGTTTTCTAACTGTTATGTTAATGTGAGTGTTGAACTTTAACTTTGAGTCAATGGTTACGCCTAAGTACTTGAAAGTGTCTACAATAGGTACATT
Source organism: Hofstenia miamia (assembly GCA_900660155.1). Taxonomy (NCBI): domain Eukaryota; kingdom Metazoa; phylum Xenacoelomorpha; order Acoela; family Hofsteniidae; genus Hofstenia; species Hofstenia miamia. Next base: position 1,942,768 of record CABFPE010000036.1, on the reverse strand, counting down.
AACAGTATTAATTTTCAAAGTCATTTTGGAAACATCGTAGTTATTTTTATTGGGCTGCAAAATACAAAATTCCGTCTTAGCTTCATTAATTATCAACTTATGCATTGAAAAATATTTTGACAATTTGTTGCAATTGAATTCTATTGATTCCACTGCTGAGTGCATTGATGTATTATCGCTGAAGATGCAGGTGTCATCGGCATATTGAATTAGATTGCAATTGGTTATTGACTGCATGTCATTTACATAAATACTAAAAAGAAGAGGACCCAGAATCGTTACTTGAGGCATCCCATTGTAAACCGGTAACCAATCAGAAAAAATATCGTTTAATTTAACTCTCTGGAATCTTTGGTTAAGGTAACTAGTTATCAATTGCTTACTATTACAAGAAAATCCTAAGTAAGATAGTTTTTCAATAAGTATGTTGTGATTAATCGAATCAAAGGCTTTTGAGAGATCTAAACAAGCTATAGCTACAAATTTATTAGAATCGAGGGATGCTCTCCATTTTTCAGTAGCATGTAATAGTGCATCAGTTGTTGAAAAATTTTTGCGAAATCCAAATTGGGTGTTCGATAATAAATTATACTTATTAAAATGTTCAATTATTTGGTTATGCAATAATCTTTCGAATATTTTACTTATTGGAGAAGTAATTGAAATTGGTCGATAATTAGTGGCAATTGAAGGATCGTTTTTCTTAAAAATAGGAGTAATGTGAGCAAGTTTTAGATAATCTGGGAAGTGATTGCATTTTATAGATTCATTAAAGATGAAATTTAAAGGACTTGCAATGATATCTGCAGTCATTTTAAGAGCCCAAGAGGGGATATTTGAGGGACCACTTGATTTGTTGGACTTAAGCTTAAGAATCGATTTAATAATTTCATAGGTAGTTGAGAATCGGAAATAAAATTCAGGTGTAAAGATTTTGTGTGAGAGGTTTTTGTATTTAATAAGGGGGCCGTTGTAATTTCCTAAGTTGACAAAAGTCTTGTTTAATTCATTAGAAATTTCTAAATTGTCGGTTAGATTATTTCCATTTTGATCTTTAATCACATCAATTAAGTTTGATTTAGATTGCTTATAATTTGTGATTTCTTTTATTAGTTTCCATTTTGACTTTTCATTTGCATATTAATCATGCCAAAGTAACTCAACACCAGATTTGCTGTTGATAGGATGTACCATTTCTGAGATCTTAGGGGGGGGAGGCAAACTGCTATGAAAAAGCCCAGTTAAAATAGGGTTAAGCGTTTGTTGCGTGCAGAAAATTTAATAGTTGTTTGCCATCATTTTTGAACAAATCACCCGCAAATAACAATAAATTCATGTTTTTAAATATCGGAAAATTGTGGAAAATATTTTAATAAATCTATAACATATTTTACGCCTCTGTAGGCAGATACATCTTGCAACGGAAACAGAAATGCAGAAATTTCTTTTGGCCCATTTTAAATCTACTGCATTTCATTTCTCTTGAAAATGTTTTTAACTATTTTCTTTAATGTATGAATGAAAATACCGAAATTATTGTAAGGCATTTCATATAGGATACACAAGAAGTCGACTACAATTTTATTCTCAAAATGAGGTGAGACAAACTCCTTTGTTATTGAGGCTATAACAGAGTTGTAACCATATTCCAAGCCTAGCCCGTTGCATTTGGTAAAAAAAACAATTAAAAGATTTTTGTAAATAAAAAATTAACTATATAATTGAAAATACTAAAATGAAAACAATTTTGCATAAACTGCATTTTTTAACATTTCAATAGAGTTCACTCATGATGGCGATAAAACCGATCGACTTGAAGGATGAAAAAATCTCATTCGCATTTTGCCACGGTAATCTGAGTACCAAAAAGTTTTCTGCCTACCATTGAAAGCATAGGATACTCTTTCGTATTGGTTCTCGTGAACAATAGGGCCTTGTTAGCGGGTCTTGAAAAAACCCAGTGTATTTCTTAAGTAATTTAAAGTTTACGTTGATTTTTCATAAATTATGAAACAGCATTTGAACCAGCATAAATACATATTTAAGTTCCTATTTTCAAAAATCGAAAGACGTAAATTGCAATAACGTATTTTGAAATAAATAAATTTATCAACTCTTCCAATTGAAAATATACATAAATATTTAGTAGAGTTCAACACTGTAATTTTCCCTTTGATCTTGATTTTTTTGAATAGAAGGTATTGCTTCCTCTACGCGCTTCAACTATTCTTCACTTAGAAGAAATTTCTCCACACTTTTCTATGACTACCTTGTCAGTGGGTTTACCTGACTTAGTGCCAACGGATTCCATTTTCTCGACAACATTTGTTCCTTCAATGACCTCACCGAAAACAACATGCTTGTTGTCCAGCCAATCAGTAACTGCCGTCGTGATAAAGAATTGAGATCCGTTTGTGTTGGGCCCAGAGTTTGCCATAGACAATAAAAATGGTTTGGTGTGCTTTAATTTAAAATTCTCATCGGCAAATTTTCTACCTAAACAAACAAATCGCAAAATTAAATTCGAAAATAATATAATTATTAAAATCTCATTGTAGAAAACAGAAAAAATCAAATTATATTTAAAACGCTGTATAATACCAAATAAAAAACCTTGAAAATTGGAATTGTAAGCATTCTTGATGTTATGCATTCTTATGTATATTTTCTTTAACATAGTGTGTAGTGTGTATATCATATACAAGTAGTTGTAAATTAGCATATTGCTGGCAAATTGTACAAATTACAAACGGAAATAAGCCATTGAAATTAAATGTAGTAGATACATTTGTCCTTATTTGGTATGTCCTCAGGTGACTGCATGGTGTCCAATATCAGAATTCGATATATGGGCACAGTTACAGTGACTTTTTCAGACCCAAATTGAATATTCTGCGCGATATGGACACACACTTTCCGACATGCGAAGGTGATTTTGAGATAGATGTTTCCTGGTCATTTAACCACTTGCGGACGGCTGACGTACATATACACGTGAAAATACTTCTCCCAGAGGACGGATGATGTATATATACCAGACTTGTGAACGAGCCAAAATTTCTAAGCTCGGCTTGTTAAAATTTTGAGTAAGTTCCGCTCAGCTCTCCTCTTTTAATGAGGCTTGTTTCAGCTCAATATTTTTTAAAAATATTGCGCTTTCAGAATTTTTTACATAGTTCTTCCTATTATTTAATAAGCATTTCTAAAATAAGATTATAAGAAAGGCATATTGAATGAAGAAATAAGAAAAATCTGCATAATCAAATTAACAAGCAGTACTATAAATTTGCTTTCCTCAAAAAACTCGTTTTGGGCTCGTTGTATATCCAATACTCTACTCCACCTCGGCTCGTTGACAAGTCTGATATATATATATGCATTTTAACCCCTGACAAAAAGACGGAAGGCGTTTATATACGCACAACTTGTTTTAACTTTATTATTATTGCACTAGGGGAAACACCGAATCACGCAAAATGAAGAGAATTGTTAGTGATAAAGGCGGGAAAACTGGTTTTATATATAGATACATGTATTGCTATTGTTTAGACTAGCTTAATATGAACAGAAATACTTTTACCCACATCAAATATTGGAACAGATTGATGGCTATGCAAGCTCCGGTTGATCTAATATTATTAATTCAAGTTTATCAAATGACACTTTCTCAAGTCATATTGAGTTATTTTCTGGTGGTATTACTATTACAGGTAGTACAAATTCTTTGGATTCTTCCGATTCTGATGCGCCAACTCCAGCTCAAAGACCACACCAGTCAAATGTACATTCTCTTAATACGCGTAACCATGATCTGACACTTATAATCCACCCTTTCACTGGTAGCCCATTGATAAAAGCTAATATAGATGAATATAGATGACAACACTTCGGCTATGGATATCTTTTTCGAATTTTTACACTAGCATTGTTGGTTACAATTATTGCTGAAACCAACAACTTTGCAAATGCTCGTTCTTCAACTACTGATTCTTCAGCACAAAGTCATGTTGCGAAGTGGCGGGAAGTAAGTGTGGATGAAATGAAAGCATTTTTTTCTTTGTGTTTACTAATGGGAATAGTAAAAAGAGCCAGTTGAAGCTGTACTGGTCTGGTGATCCTATGTTGGAAACATAATGCCAAAGAGATCAATTCATGCAAATACTGAGCAATTTGGATTTTGTAGATAACAGTTAAACAAATCAAAGTGACCGATTATTCAAGATAAGACCAGTTATTGATGCCATCATCACACATTTCAAAAGAACCTTTACTCCATACCAAATTTATCCACAGATGAGTCTCTGCTGAAGTTCAACGGAGGTTTGCTGCTCCGGCAGTACAATCCATCAAAGAGGGCGAGATTTGGCATCAAAGTGTACAAAGTTTTTCAAAGCTCTGGCCCTCTTAATTGGTACATTCGGAACATAAAGTGTGTATACTGGACAAGATTTGGATCCTAAAACTACCTGCTTAGACAGCACAAAAATTGTGATGGATCTACATCAGGATTTGCTGGGGAAATGGTATGTTTTCATTGATAATTGGTACTCAATTACTGATTTGTTCTCAATTTGTTGGATGCTAAGACAAATGTTTTTGGTACAGTGAGATTGAATAGCAAATTTATGCCTAGAGATCTTGCTAAGCTAAAACTTAAGAGACGAAACAGCTTTCGATCATGTGTGTGTTGTCAATTCTTATCTGTGATTTGCTTCAGTTTAGAAACCAACTTGCCAGCCAAATAGTCTCCTCCAGCTCACTGCCGGAATACAAGAGAGATCGTCCACATAGATTCCCCGGTCCTAAAAGCCTTAGTGATAGACATTTTCCGGAATTGCTTACTCCGACAGAGAAGAAAGCAAGGCGTCAGAAATGATGTGGGGTGTGCCAATCGCAAAAAAAAGAAAAAATTTATCAATGTGATGTCTGCAGAATACCCCTGTGTGTTCCGTGTTTCAAAGTGTAACACACAATAAACAATTATTAAATCTAAATACTGAATTGTTGTCTCCAATTGCCCATAATAAAATGAGTTTATATACTTTTTAGTAGCGCTTTAGTTATCTAGATTGACTATTACATGAGAAACAAAATAAACAATCCGAATACACGACAATTGCAAAAAACATTGATTTTCACCAAAATTGATCCCGTCTGGTAGGCTGTGCGCAAAGAAAAGAAAGCCGTCCGTAAGTGGTTAATCTTATTGGTTGTCCAGCCCGTTCACCTGATTTAAATCATTGAGATTTTTTAATTTGGGGCTACCTCAAGTCAAACTTATACATTAATTGACTTAGATCTATTCGACAGTGTGTGGACAATAACGGCTCCCATTTGAAAGACTTAATTTTTAAAACCCAATGAAATAAAATGACATTACATTTACTTTTCGAAAATACAAACACTTTTTTGTTTCTTTACTTTATTTGCCTTAGAATAAACCTATAAATTCAAATTAATTATTAGAGTTTGGAAGCAAGGTCTATATTGAGGATTTGAAAAAACTAATATCCGATTTCTACACAATTTCCAAAAAATTGTTAAATATATATTTTAAGCTACTTTGAATTTGGTCAAATCGAAATTTCATAGGTCATCCACATTTTGAAATCTCGATCCATACATACAATTTCTAAAAGTTTCGGGAAATAAAAAATACCATAGATGGATTTTCCCCCGGTGCCATTGTGCTCTGTGAAATCTCCGCCTTGACACATAAATCCTGGTATAATACGATGAAATGAGCACCCGCGAAAACCAAAACCTTTTTCGCCAGTACATAAGGCTCTGAAATTTTCAGCAGTTCGAGGAGTGGCGTCAACTCGTAAAAGCATTTTTATAGTGCCCACAGATCGCGATCCGATTTTTATATCAAAGTATACAATAGGATTTGGTTTTTGTGGAACTCTTTCTTCTGATTCTAAGTCCTAAATTCATCATTAAATGAAAACATTAAATAAGTAAACAGGAAAATATACGCTGTTAAACAGGATCGTTTGACAGGAGAGCTCATCTTTATTAAAAGTTAATTCCAGAGGGAAGTGCCTCAGATACTGTTAAAATATACTCTAAAATGCCTCTCCACAATTGCTTTATTTTTAACGAGAAATTAACACTGAAAATTTAATGGAAACTATCCATCACTACGTCTTTTAATATACAGTATGAATTTTGAAATATAACAGCCAAACCTAGAAAAGCTAAAATTATTTGATTTACGAAGAGCGATCAGTATAATCCTCTCCTCTCAAAAAGTAAAGTGTTCGTTTCTTGAATGTTATCGCAAACAATCCATTTTGCCTTTAAAGTCACAAAACATATTGTTTACATTCTCCTATAATTTTCGGCAAGCCTACGGCGCAACGACTTCTGACTTTGCACATGGTATGCATGAAAATGAAGGAGAAGACTATTTTTTATCCAGTGGTACTTTGAGATTTGAGATATCTCTATTATTTAGTGAGTTATAGAGGTATTTAAATATTTATATAAAAACCATCAGAAATTGTTTAGTTTTAAGCCTTATTCACTACGAAATTCTCCTCGTAGTATAAAGTCCAAATTATCTTCACAAATATTGAAACGATATATCAGCATCAATATTCATAACGATATAGCACCGAAAGTCTACACATTTTACAATTTAAAAAATACTAAAGACTTTTACGCAATTCTGTAATAACTTATTAGAAGACATCTGAAACACCAATGGATGCTAATGCAAGAACAAATCATAAAGCTTACCGTAACGCCTGGAATTCGTGTAAATGTAACTTCACCAGTGGATGCTTCATTCGCTTCTTCTAAAGTTTTTCCAGCATATTTAATTAACCAATCATCGCTATCCCACACAGCTCTACTAGATATACCATCTTTGATGCGAGCAGGATTCGCAAAATTCACTCTCAGTGTTCTACCAAAGAGTTCGGCATCATTTAAATTATCAGCGGCTGCTGCAGCATCCTCACGCGCCTATAGAATACTGAATAATTACCAAAAATTGTAAGGAAAGTTGATAACTAAGTGTTATCCAAAAAACTTTATTTCGGATTTGATGTTAAAATCGGAGGGATCTTTACGAAAATATCAAGAGATGGTCACATTATTGGGGATTTGATACAAAAATATTAAGGTCACGCTATCCATCATCTGAAAAGGAAATTCCAAAAGATGCATGTCTATTTCTGATTAAAGTAAATAAATACCTTTTATAAAAAAACAAGATAATTATTAGTAAAACTAGTTTTTTTTCATCTAGAATCTTGTTCCCTGTACACTAACATCCATTGCTAACTAGAACTCTATTGAATTATATCTAATGATAAAAATACAAACCTCAAATTCAACAAATGCAAAACCTCTATGTTTTTGTGTACTATAATCTTGAGGCAACTGCACATCAACAATGTCACCAAATGGTATACAAATATTGTAAATGGTTTTATCATTTACTTCTTCAGCTAAGCCTCCGACATACAACGTCTTCTTAGTGTTGGTATTAAAGGTCATAACTAAAACAATATATGCAAATGTTAAGTAAATGTCAAGTAAACCCAGAGAGAAATGTTTCCATAAAATATCTGAATATTGAAATTTAAACCTCAGAAAGGATGTAAAGTAAGTCTTTGCATCTGCGTGCCAATGAAAGTCACGAAATTTTGTTATAATTTAGAAAAGCTGGAATTTAAAGACGAGGCAACTGTTAATGATTAAGTTAGATGAATAGAGAGCTACTTGTGCTTTGTTCTAAATAAATGTAAATATGAAACAATAGCCAGGCCTGGTGGGAGCGATCACGGCAAAATAAGATTTTCTAAAGTAATTGCTCAAATAAAAAAGGAAACTGTGTCTACTAAGAACCGATTTCAAATTATTAATTAAGGGAAGATCAAGAACATTTTTCAAAACTTGAATGTAAGCATATCAAGGTGATTTGCACTTAAAATTTGCCTTGATATATTTCTTACAAATACAATCGATCAATGACAAAGGCCTTAGTTGACATTATTGAAAGTGCCCCTAAGCTGCAAATAAAGCGTTTTTCTTGGACTTTTCGCGTAATTTTAATACTGTTTTAAAAAATGTTACTCAGAATAATCTGTCCAAGATTTAAGTGTGATTGGCTGAATGATTACTTTGAAAATTGACCGCAGTACATTAACACCAATGACAATACATATACTAAAAATGTCAAAGAGGACACGTTCTTCGCAAGAGTTGAAGGCTAAATATTATGAGGAAAAGAATATTTATCACTCACAGGAGATTTTATAATTACTTATTATAAATTTCAACGTAGAGCCTTATTTATAAAATCAAATTGTAAACAAATTCCACAATTGAATTCTTTTTTTAAGTATATAAAACAACCTACAATTGCTTTAAATTTTCAATTAGACGCAATCATATTCAGGTCACTGTTAAGCGTGTGCCACAGAGTTTTTTTTACTAAACTCTGTCCCAGTTAATAAGTAAAGTTTTATATCAATAATTGGGGTTTTATTATAGCATAAATACCATGGTTTTGGCACGAATTAGATAGTTTAGGATCTTGTGCATATTATAAAAAAATGAAAATCAAAACTTGAAATTATACTCTTGTTTATATCATACTACCTCATTTTCCCAAAAAACCGGTTTACATATTAACTGGGACAGAGTTTAATATAATCCCATTTTCATACTATACTCAAATAATTTGACTAATAGTGAAAACCAGTTTCTGGTTAAAAAAGCGTAAATTACATTGCATATACATCTAGGTGTGTTACTAAGTGGAGCCACTATAATTCATTTATTATTATTATTATTATTATCTAATCGGTTCCATTAACACATCAAATGCCGTTGTTCAAGATGATATTTATGAAAAGGGACACTAATAATAATAATGCAAGAGAAGAGCTAAAGCAGAGATTAGTTGCAGAAGCTGAGAAACTAAGAAAATTTGGGCAAGAGCAAAGCAAGCAAGAGACAACATGAAGTTTAAGAAGGACGATTCTACAAAGAACTAGATGCAGGAGAAAAGGCTACAGCTAGAGCAGGCGACGATGCAGTAAGGTTCTGGGAGAATATATGGGGAAGTGAGGGACCAGAGATAGAGAGTGAGCAGATGCAGAAGGAGTTCAGACAAGAAGAAGAAGTAATCACAACTGTAAGGCTGAAGGAGGCTCTAAAGAAGATGAAGAACTGGAAGGCGCCAGGCAGAGATGAGGTACATGGGTATTGGCTGAAGAAGTTCACAAGTGTTCATGAGAGACTAGCAGCAGCATTGGAGGAGTGTGTGGTGAGTGGGTGTCCAGAGTGGATGGTAGTGGGGAAGACATTTCTGATACAGAAGGACATAAAGAAAGGTAGTGAAGCAAGCAACTTCAGTCCAATAACATGTCTGCCAACAACGTGGAAATTGCTAGCTTCTGTGATTTCAAGTAGGCTGGCATGTTACTTAGAACAGAACAGGTTGATACCAGAGAAGCAGAAGGGATGCAGGACAAAGACAAGAGGATGCAAATATCAGTTGTTGATAGACCAGGCAGAATTGTAGAAGAAGGAAGACAAACTTAGCAATGGCATGGATAGACTACAGGAAGGCATATGACAGCATATCACATAAGTGGGTATTGAGGACGTTAGAGGCCCAATGGAGTTTTACAGAAATGGGTTGAGTTTCTAGAAAGGGAGATGGGAAGTGGCAGACTGAGATAGACGGACATAGGTTGAGGTTTAGGCGAGGCATATTCCAGGGAGACAGCTTAGCACCACTACTGTTTGTAGTTAGCTTAATCCCTATCACAGAAAAGTTAAAGGCGACAGGCATAGGATATAAGATGGAGAACAATGGTAGAGCAGTAAGTCACTTGTGGTACATGGACGACCTGAAGAAGTATGCTAGTTCAAGGAAGATGTTGCAGAAGCAAGTGGAGACATTGGAGAAGGCAAGCAAAGATTCTGGGTTGGAATTTGGACAGTGACAATGACCAGAGGAAAGTGCATAGATGGAAATGGTTTGACGACTAACAGTGGTACAAGTACTTAGGAGTGATAGAGCGGGACAAAACAGATCATGAGGAAATGAAGATAAGGCTAAGAAAAGAATACAAGAGGAGAGTGAAAGAAAGACAGCATACCAGAGTAGGATGGAATTAGAGAGACAAACAAGGTATAGGCAGAAGACAATGCATGGGGAATACTGGAGGGACACAGAAAAGTGTGACAGAGAAGAAAGCAACAAGTGGTTAAAGAAGGCAGAACTAAAAAGAGAAACAGAAGCACTGATAATGGCAGCACAGGAGCAAGCAATATAGACAGAAGAGTAGAAGTAAGTGATAAGTGTAGGCTATGTAAGAAAGAGGCGGATACAGTAGATCATCTGATAGCAGGGTGTGAGAAGTTGGCGCAGAATGAGTATAAGTTCAGGCATGACAAGGTAGGACGAATGGTACATTGGAGAAGGGCTCAGCAAGAGGGAAGCCATCAAAGATTTCTTGAAGCTCGGTGGCGGAGAAAATGGAGGGTTGAGAGACAAGATGTAATTAGCAGCAGTACAAGCACGGTTGAAAAACGAGTGAAGGGTACGATGTTTCTTCATACGACAAATGGAGAAGGTGACAACATCATCAGAGCGAGTGCAGCAGGAATTAGAGAACTTAATGAAATCAAAAGTCGATTGAACAGGAGGAGATCACTGGCATGGAAGTAGAGTGAAAGTGGGAGAGTGGAGAATTTCAGCAGAGCGTCTTTATAGGCCATTTGAAAGCGCGTTTCTGGAAACATTCCATGGAGTGGAACAAAGCACGAGAAGGCCACCAACAAGGAGTTGCGTAAAGAAGAATGGCGCGAGGAATAGACTTGAACAAAGAGAGTTTCACAGCGGACGAGGTATTAAAAGAACATTAAGGAAAAAGGGCAAATAGCAAGGAATTAGCTTTGCAGAGACGCAAAGACACATGTCCAGTCCAATTTAAGTTTGCAGCAAGTTGAACTCCAAGATGAGTGTGATGAGACGCAAAGTTCACAGGTAGAGGCAAATCAGAAGGGGGAGCCACAGAAAAGGAAATAACACATGTCTTGGTAGTGCTAAAATCAAGATGGTTGAAAGAGGACCAAGTTGACAAGTGCTCAAGATCAGAAGAAATGTTAGAATCAAAAGACCAAACAAAATAGTTCCTCTTCAACTTGATATTCTTCGATGCAAAATCCATGAAGGGATATAATTTCCATAATTGTCGAGATTCTCTAGTTTAAGAAAAAGTTTATAGCGACTTATAACTGCTGATGTTTTGATAAGACAACGGACATCTTCCTAAAGTTAAACTGATTCTTCTCTGTTTTGCCGGTTTTTGTAAAAGGTTTCAGTAAAGTTATCCAGCACGTTCAAATTGAAATAACTGAAAGTAGTTCAAATAAAATTATAGAATGTAATAGTGATCACAGTCTCTGTTCTCTAGTTCGAGAAAATCTTCTTTATCGCTTCCTTTAATTATTCTCAGAAAATCTAGTGCATTTTAATTCTAATCTTTTTTTCTACATTCAAGCCAACAACAGCAAACTCAAACGGATGACTAGGTGTGATCAGGTCGCTCACCATTTGCTATGATCAAAAACTTACTTCACTCCTCAGTACAAATGCTCGTTTAATCCGAATGAAAATTGACGAACTTCGTCTTCGTGCCACTAAAGAACCTTTGTTCATTGCAGTTAGCAAAACCTGGTTGGACACTTGTGACGACTCAGAACACTATCGAATCTCCAACTATGGAATCTCTTTAAGGAAAGATAGGTCCTCACGAATAGGAGGTGAAGTTCTCATCTACACCCCCGTCTCCATTGGCAAGGTAAATGTACTAGATTGCGTAAACCCACATGATGACATTGACATGTTACTTTGGTACTCAAGGAGACTTTCTATCATACTTTGCTGCGTCTATGTACCTCCCAATCTTAGTCGCAGATGCAACAGACAAATCTGTGATGATGCCCTAAAACAGTGCCGAATAGCTCCAATTTCATCACACGTAACCTCAACCATTCGTTTATCTCTCAGGAACTCCCCAATCTAATCAGTTCCTTGGATGTTGCCAACGTCATCACTGAAAACACTACATTAAATAGTTTACTTGATGTTATACTAGTATATCATGAGCTCTCCCTCGTCTTCAAACCTGTAGTTACTGCTGCTCCGCTTGGGAAATTGGATCATTATGTTTGCATCCTGAAACCTCTTACGGACACTCCAAGAACCTACCCTGAACAAAATGTTTTTTACCTGAGGAAAAGCCACATAAATAATTTCCTTGATGCCCTCCATAGAAGCGGCCACAGGATCTATTACATCCCAGATCTGGACGGAAAGGTTAGTCATATCTATAAATGCATTCGTAACGCCTGAAGAGTTGTCCCAACCAGTGCCATCTCGGTTTGTAATTCTGAATCTGCATGGATCAACAAGGTCGTACTTGATATTCTGCACAAAAAGGATATTGCTTTCAAAGCGGGTAAATACCAGGAATGCCGGCATCTGGCTGATAAATTGGAGCAAGTCACCTGAAATACTAATAAAAAAATGATTGGGGAAGCAGTCTGCTAGAGATCACTGGAATCTATACCATTGTCAATATTTCATTTCTATAATAATAATAATAATAATAATCAATGACTTTATTTAGCCGCTGAAGGCATACACAACAAAAAAAAATAAATAAATAAAAACAAGTCAAGTTTTACGGCAGCGAGGACAGCCACAGGAGATGAAATAGGAGCAAATCGAAGAAGGGCTCAGCAAAGAGGAAAGCCATCAAAGATTTCTTGAAGCTCGGTAGCGGGGAAAAGAAATCAATCGCTGTTGGAGGGTTGCGAGTCAAGATGTAATTAGCAGCAGTACAAGCACGATTGAAAAATGAGTGAAGGGTGCGATGTTTCTTTGTACGACGAATGGAGAAGGTGACAACATCATCAGAGCGAGTGCAGCAGGAATTAGAGAACTTAATGAAATCAAAAGGATCAAGATCCAATTTGCGAGTCAGTAGTCGATTGAACAGAAGGAGATCACAGGCATGGAAGTAGAGTGACAGCGGGAGAGTGGAGAATTTCAGCAGAGCGTCTTTATAGGCCATTTGAAAGCGCGTTTCTGGAAACATTCCATGGAGTGGAACAAAGCACGATCCTCTGAAGTTTTCAACAGGGCACTAAAAGAAACATCTTTTACTATAAGTGAGCTTGCTACATTTATTATTTAACAAACCGATCTTTCAAGGTTCACTATGTGGGATACCTTAGCAACACCTTCTACATTACTTCTGGGGTACCACAAGGGTCACTAATTGGGCCCATTCTAATTTTCTTCATGTCCGATCTAAAAGCACTCCATGGCTTTCTCAGCAAGTATGTAGATAATATTATGACTGTCACCAGAGAAATAAAAGCTTTTCCTGTTGTTACTGTGCGACAAATGTTTCAAGTTGAATGTTGGTCAGGAAATGCTGATAACAAACAGTCGAAATTATAATCCCGTTTTGCACGATGACTTCCCTGTAATGGATCAATTAAAAGTACTCGGTATGGCATACTAATGAATAACAAGCTCTCTTTCAATAATCATTTCAGTTCTGCCATTAGAAAAGCTGCGTCTCGCCTGGCCATTCTACGTCAGCTTAGGAGCGTATCTTTGATTATTGTGCTATAGCATTTGTCCGCTAAAACAATTGAAGATAAAGTTCAACGCGGCATTAATAGAGATGAGCGTTTGATTGGTGCTCGTCAGCAGATCACTAACTATCATGAAAGGAAGCTGAAATGGGCTAGAAACTTCTTCAATCAATGCTCTAAGCCAAACCACCCACACCATCACTACTATCCTCCTACGCATTCACTTCGCTTCTGCAGATTTAAAATCAAGGCAAAACAGTTTTTTCCTCTCATGGCGAAACTGTAAATCTGTTAACTGTCTGTTCTTTTAATATTTCTCTGTAACTTGTAATAAAACGTTTTCTCTCTCTAAATTAACAAGGAAATTACTGTATCACTGCTTAGCTATTTAAATTACATAATCGCATTTATGTTTGAATTCAAGACTTAACTATTTTCCTTTTTATGTGAATTCGGTCTAAACGCTAATGTCTAAATTTTGCGGTTAGTACTTTTTTTCATTCTTGAAAATCTCAACTTTTCCAAATTTATCTCAAATACTTCCAAAATTATTATTTAATGGACACATTTCCCTTATAAAAATTATTACAAGTGTCCATTCTGAGAGAAATTTGGAAGATTTGAGATTTTCAAGAATGAAAAAAAGTACCAACCAATTTGGGAAGATACAACAAGTTCGTAAAATATATGTTCGTATTGAAAAAAATTTAAGTTCGTATTTTATAAGTTCGTAAACATGTTCGTAAAATATAAGTTCGTATTATTAAAGTTCTTATAATAGTTCGTAAGTTATAAGTTCGTATTATTTAATTTAATATATTAGTTCGTAAAATATAAGTTCGTATATATATATTTTGTATATATATATATTTTATGACGTTTTAAATCAGATAAAAAATGACGTAATAATTCTTTAATGGAAGAAATTTGAAGTTCCCGAAAAAATTCTCACCTCTATGTGTATCAATCTTTTTTATATATTAAGGATTATGTTAAAGATAACGTAATATATTATAATTGTCAAATGCTTCGGAGTTGCAGAGAGCGTGCTAAAAGCTGCCAGAGCATTTTAACGTTATTGGAAATGCACAGGTGCATAAATTTTACATTAAA
>CABFPE010000036.1:1900240-1918740 GCA_900660155.1 Hofstenia miamia | reverse complement strand
TATATATATATATATATATATATTCATCAACACCCATAGTTGATAGTTTCAGAATTTATTTGCTTATCATTGAGACATAACCATAGTCTTCCTAATGCTACTGTATCATTTAGAATGTGCCGAGGAAATAAAAAATTCTATACTTTAAAAGTCAAGTACAGGGTGTCTCAAACTTAGTCGAAGGATTTTAAATATCTTTAATTTTTTAATGATGCAGTGGATTTCAACATGCCTTCGCGCACACCTACTAAAGATTATGGCATTTTTTGCATTTTGAATTTTTGAAATCGGCGACTTTTAACGCAGTTATGACTTTTGGAGTAAAATCACACATTTTGTCCCACAACAATTATATTTTATCAAAGTTAGATATCCACAAAAATAGCAAAGCTATTCATAATCACAAATCTTTGATACAAACTACAAAATTACTGTTGGCGAAATCAAAATAGATACAATAATGTTCTTCAAGTTAGATTTCAACGTAAGCCCCTCTTCTCTCGAAACAAAGCGATTCCTTGGGTTCAACTAAAGCGTTTACTTTATCACTGAATTGTAATACTTCTCAGTTATTACCAATTCCGCATAAAAAGTAAAAAAAATTCCGTCAATTTAGAAGACTACTAAAATCAATTACCATAACACTGCTTTGAGCGCTTAAAAGACGAAAATATATATTTAATTGAGGTGAAACACTTTTGATATTTCGTCTTTCATTTCTCTCCTGCTTAGTCATTCTGCAAATATTAACACTGTATCAAGTGTTCATTTGAATTTTTTACCATGTACACTCTATTGTAATAATTTATTGTTGCCGTAAAAATAATAGATTTTTCAAAAATATTGGAAATTGAACTAGTGTGTTTTAATTTTCTGTTAATATTTTTATGAAAAATCACCGCAGAGCTGATATCCGGGTTCGAGTAGTGTGTAAACATTTCAAGAAAATCGCTGTGTACAGGTATAGGAGTTGTACAGGGTCAATTTGATTGTGAAGATTTACACTAATGTACTAATGCTCATCATTTTCAAGTAGTGTTAATATTTAATTATAGTTAATTTAATGCTATTTTATGAACAACTAGTGCTTATTTTTTGAAAATCTATATCAGTCACTTTTTAAATTGTGTATGCTTTTTTGTCAGGTTCTAATATACTAATGCGCGGATTACACTCTAGGTCCAGGTACCGGATCTCACCTCTGAGTCAAAGTTTCACCTAAAGTTGTTTTATATGAAAATAAACATATAATTAATTAGTGAAAGCAGTGCTAAGGTATATGGAATTTAGGTGAGATAGATTAATTTATTTTTATCTTCAGAAATCTTTAACACTGAATGTGTTAAAAATATACGCCTAATTTTGTACCTAGATTACAAATCGGCGCTTTGTTCACTATGAAAAACGATACGATAAAATACATACTATATTGCCGAAATATATCACATTTTTTGTAAATTGGATATTGCTAACAGTTTCTGATACTTTAGATAAAAATAATGAAAGTACGACAACAATCACACTTCGAAAAAAAGTTTTTAGAGTTTTTCAACACCGCTTATGTTTTATTGCGAAACTATACTATCGAGCTATTGTTAGAAGCAGCATGACAAGTCCCTGAAAATTGCCATATAATTATTTTAATTAAAGTATTTTAGGCGTGATGGCAAAAGTGTTGCTTTTTGCAATGGGAAATTTTTAAGAATATTAAATGCCGCCAATTTTTTATTGTGAAATTGTAACATAAATATTTTGAATATTTGTCATCTATATGGAAATGAGAGCAAACGCGGTGCTTTATGCTATGTGGAAAACATTCCTGTGGCACTTCGAACGCGACATTTTTTCAAATTTCACACACAAAGACTGCTTATTTGCATATGTGTGTCTGCTAATTTTTGTTACTTTTAGGTGCTGATTTTGGATAGATTTTCTCAAGAGCTAATTGTCCCTCTCTTTTCAGTAAAAGAACTTCGAGATTTGGGTGTAACACTGCATTTGTAAGTTCTGGTTTTACTAGGTAGTTTATAATTATTATGTAGACAGCTGCATAGCGATAGAGAACCAATCGTTGATGTTCCTGCTGTATATTTGTGTCATCCTTCGACAGAAAATATTGAGAGGATTTGTAGAGTAAGCTATTTTCAATTTGTCATGGATATTAGTTATGCTTAAATCCTTTTGCTAACGAGACAATGAACTAAAACACATCAGAAACTTTTATTAATAAAGGCTTTCATTCATTTTAATCATTTATAAATAATATATAAATAATATGAATTTCTAAGTATCGCGCCTCTACGGTGATGTCTTAGACCATGTAAAAGTGACATTAATTGAAATTTCAAATTTTGCTATCAAATAGTTTGGTCATTTTTATAAAATATTTATTGGTATTAGTAAAATTTACACTTAGGACTGCGCTGATGGAATGTATGAAAACTACCATTTCAATTTCATTGGCCAAATATCTCGTAGTAATATCGAAAAGATTGCCAACGATGCCATTAGAAACGGTTATGTTAAGCAAATAATTAAGGTATTGAATATTGTCTTTTATCTATTTTTTCATTGTTTTTCTCTAGATATTTGATCAGTATGTAAATTTCATTTCTCTTGAAGATGATCTATTTATACTTCGCCACTTGGACAGAAATCAAATTTCTTATCAAGGTTTGATCACATTCTGTATATTATATTATTTAATGTCATTTAGCTTTAAATCGCAGTGAAGCACCTGATGAAGAAATTGAAGGGATTCTAAATTTGATCGTGGATTCACTGTTTGCAGTTTGTGTCTCTTTAGGTCAAGTTCCCATAATCAGGTGTCAGAAAGTTCCCATAATCAGGTGTCAGAAAGATAACGCTGCTGAAATGGTTGCCACTGTACCTATCTTTTAATATTCGGTTGCATTGTATATATATATATATATATATATATATATATATATAGCTCTCTATACTATGGAAATGTTGATTTTTCAAACAATATATGGTTCAATATTTATATATCGCTTTCTGTACAAATTAGTAACAAGCCTATGGCGTTTTTGCATTATTTAAACAGTAATATCAAATTTGTCTGTGAATAACCATTAGAATACTTAATATAAATAAGCATGGAATATATAAATTTAATCCCTCTAATCCGGACATTGCAAAATGTTATTGTTTGCGTGTTCCAACATATATTTTTTATAATATTCTAGACATTGAATTTGACGGTATTAAGGTCTTCTAGTTTGTCAAAACTGATATGCCAGTAAGTGTTCTGAATGAATAACTTATTGAAGGGCATTATAAACTTTGATTCCCTTAAATTTGTTGATATTCATTTGGGCTGTGAGCCGAACCTGGGAAAAAATTTATGAACTGCGAGATGAAGAGAGGTGCCATCATTTCTAGCCAATATTTCAAAACAGCATATGATAAATAATTTGCACAGATATTATTAGTTTGTTTTGAAGCTTGTTTTCAACAAACTGTTCCAGGCTATTATTGTTCAATGCCCTTCTATTTTTCTAGTACTTGGTTGCTGGTATTGTTAGCCTAGTGATTAGTGGACTAACAATTACGGACCAAATAAAGTAAATATAGCTTGGGGTCGAGCAGCCCGGTTTTTTGAAATTACATACGCTGTGGGCAGGGGCAATTTTGAAGAAAGTACATTGGCAGCGGGCTCGCCTGAGCCGTAAGATATCTTCCCTCCTCTATCCTTGAGATATATGCGTACACTCATATATTTATTTATCCGGATTACACAATTAACTAATGAACTGACGGATTAGTCAACTAGTGCAATGAAGCTAAACAGTTTTATTGAAATATTTTTATTTGTGATATTAATTAGAAAAAGATAAATGTTTTAAATAACAGTGATAATGCTGTTACTATGAAGAATTTCGTAAGTCCGTGTTAAATAGATTGCTTATAAGTATGATCAATTCCGCTTGTTTAATTACAAAGCTTCACTAAATAGTAAAAAAGTGACAAGGCTATGACATGCTTAATATTTGCAAGTTTTCGCCACAATTATAGACTTAAATTCATCCGGATTAGAGAGCTTGGATAGAAAAGAATCAATAATATTAGTAAATCATTTATTTCAGATTTGATAATTTTAGTATCGTTATATAGTTCAAATTATATTATGTAAATACTGGCAAACTAGTGAGGTATCCGTATTCAACAACAATTACAATAATGTATATATATACATGTATATATATGTATATATATATATATATATATATATATATATATATATTTNGTATCCGTATTCAACAACAATTACAATAATGTATATATATACATGTATATATATGTATATATATATATATATATATATATATATAAATATATATTCATTTGTACATTTACATGTTTCAATCAGTTCTTACTATCACAAAAACCCAAAATTGTTCGTGAATAAAAAAACTAATCGTGATGTCACAATGCTTTACATTCATTAGTTGAGGAATCCAACAATTGAGTCTAAATGCATAAGCAATTTCGATAAAAATGCATTATAATGATGCAAATTGTTTCAATATAGTAAAAACTAACCTTTCTTAACTTATTTATTAGATTTATTGCAAGAACGATTGAAAAATTTAACTTCTCTTTATTGAAATGCGATTTCAACAATAGAAAAAAAGAGTAACAACTAATCATCAAACATTTTTTAACAATTATTTATGTTTGATAAATTGCATTTTAAAATGAAACAAATCATTGACAATTAACAACACTCCGCATTAGAAATGACAAAATCACCAGTTTTTTATTATTGTAAAGATCACTATATATGTCTATATACTGTAGATATAATAAATGCATATCATTTCGTGTTATGTAAATGGCATAAAGAAATCCAAACTTGCCTGGCACAAATTTCTAACTATACCAGCCTTTCCATTTTTTGCATTGTTTATTATTAAAATTGGAAGAATACTGTGTTAATAGGTAACCAAAAAACATTCATCTCTCAACACTAACAGCAGATTGATGTAATTCTTCAATACACTTTTTTAACAATGGGTATGCTCTTTTGTTTTTGATTTATCCTTATGGATACTTCACTGAGATGCACACATGAATTGTTGAGCTTCGCGTGCACACCTGTATATAAATTGGGGAGAGTACTCGGGATGCATCATTTTAAGTATCATTTGAAGTAAGGACATTGTCTTAACAGTATGTTGGAAGTAAATCTAAGCTGGATTGCTGAATGGATTCTTATAGATAGAATTTTTTATGTTTACCCGATTTCGATGGTACTTCTAGATAGAATGTAGTTACTTACAATGTACACTTGTTCTATACTGGTTGTAGTTATGAAATTTATTATCATGTGCACTTTGGAGTGGAAGAGACAAATCTGCCATTTTAAAAATTATTGTTAGCAATGTGTGAAATTGCAAATTGCAGCTTTTGCCCTAGCAATTTGTTGTTTAGTACTTTTCTATTACTAAAAATAATAAATTTAGCTACCATCGTTTGTGTGAATTTGGATTTTATTTTACTTTTAGTCTTGTCTATAAAAATATTTCTCTATCACTTTTTTAGATTGCTATTAAAACCTTCTATTTTGTATTAATGCCTAGATGCTGGACAAAAGATTAAAGGAAAACCTAAAAGACACTCGTAATAATCTTTTCTGTTCTGATGCGTTTGCCTCTGGGGCTCTTAATTTCCAAAGACCCGTTATGCTCATTTGTGATCGCAATTTAGACCTTGCGTCTCCACTTCACCACACTTGGACATATCAAGCACTTGTCCATGAGTGCCTTAACTTGCAACTCAATCGAGTACAGGGTATTGATTTAGAAATTCTCAGTTTAAAATTAATAGTTAAAAATTTTCAAACTTCATTGCATTAGATATACTAAATTTTTTATGATTTTGATTATCTTTCGAATGTTTTATATTGCTTCTCGTAGAACTATTTATTATGTATTTAGTAACGGATCAGAAAGGATTACATACTTATGAATTACGCGTTAACGACAAATTGTGGCAGACACAGAAAGACCAACCTTTTGTTAGCGTTGCTGAAGTCATCCAAGAAAAGTTTGAAGAGTATAAATCCTCCGCCAATGACGTTAAGAAATTAAAAGCTCAAATGGTATTTGGAAAAATTTACTAATTTGTTCTGTATTGTATTTTTGTGATATTAAGGGTTTATATATCACTTACTAAATTTTCATTTTAAATTTGCTAAATTATATATGTTAGGAGCATAAGCGCCGCGAGCGGGGTGCAAGAGGGGGCAGCTGCCCTCCCTTTCGTGGTGAGTTGATTGAATTAATACAGTTTTATCAAATCGAAATGCCGAATTTCTTAGTAATACTTGATTTAAATAAATTTAAAATGTATTTACTACTGAACAAAATGCATTGGAACATATTTTTACTGTATGAAATACAATTATCCATTTTTCAATTCTAATGTATATAGATGTAAACGTGTAAATTATACTATTAATACATAAAACACAATCATTTTTATGTGAATAAAAATTTTTTCTAGATCGCTATATAAAATCTTTAATTCCTTAAACCAGGTTTAATCTTTGATTAATATCTAGAAAATAATGAAATTCTTTTGAAATTTACTTCCATTTGAAATGCATTATATCAGACATAAATTATTTTTATAATTGATTTCAAAATAGTTTAGTGGTAAAAAATAACATAAAAGGGGTATATATTTTTACATTTTACACATGGGATGGGAGAGTAAAGCAGATTCAATACATTACTTCGGATAATCGAATGCTTGGAAAATAAGATCTCATCTCCTTGTTCTCTTTCAATTAAATGATTAAATTTCCTCAAAAAGAAATTGATTTGAAATACAATTTTTTCCACAAAAACAGGTTTCTAAAATATCACACCTCATAGGTGCAACATTTTTTTGCCCCTCCTTTAAGAAGTTTCTCATGGCGCCCTTGGTTAGGGGTGCATTGTTCATAGCAAATTTGTGCAATCTCTTCAACTATTATTTGAAAGCATGCGCGTGTATTTCATTTTGAGTATTTTCTGCGATCTTAATAACTTATTCTTTGATTTTAGGGTCTTTCAGCTGAAGACGATGAAGCTGTAACTATCCTTTCAGACAGCACCGGGCGGTTAACTGATGCTGTAAATTCGCTTCCAGAGCTTGTGGAAAGAAAGAACAATCTAAACATGCATATGAATATTGCAACCGCTGTTTTGGAGGACATCAAACGAAGAAAGTTAGACACATTTTACGAAATGGAAGTAGGTTCTTACGTCTACAAATTTGTTGAGTAGGGTTAACAACAAAATTCTCATAATTTCACATTATTAGACCTCCTTAGAATAGGCATAACTCTTTATCTGTGTTTTGTTGCATTTCGCACAGAAGTTAACTAAAAATTTCAGATCAACTTTGGTTGTCTTTTATATAGATCTATAGCTACTCTAATTCATTGAATTTTGTAAAAGAGATGCCTTGCACACACCAATAGTTCTTTGAAAAGCAATATTATTGCTTAATACACGTTTAGGAAAAAATTCTGAGTCGTTCTACTCTTGATAAATCTGTTTCGGAGATCCTCAGAGATTCTGATTGTGAGAAAGACGATAAGATGCGTTTGTTTTTGGTATATCTTCTTATGAATGGGGGAAGTATGTCCCCCGCTGAAATGGATTCGTTCAGTGCGGAATTGGAAGCAGCGGGATGCAACATGAGACCGCTGGCCTATGTGAAACGTTGGCTGTATAATCAATACATTCTTTCTTTTTAATTCATTTACTATTTAGTGCTTTTCATAAAATTTCTTCAGCCAACTACCAGGAATCAAGTGGAGCGAAAACGGTGAACATGCTTGATAAGTTTATATCACACAGTTCACAATTGGTCATGGATGGTGTAAAGAACTTTGCTGTTAAAAGTCATGTAATTTTTTTAGACTTACAGTATTTTTTCATTAGATAGAATGTTTTAACATGAATAACAACAAACCTTTCATGATTTTTAAATGCTACATTTTTTTAAAATTGTAAATTAATACTTTTAATAACCGTTGCTATAATAATAACTGCAACCACAACAAAAATGCTGTATTGGCAAAACAAAAGAGATTTTATATAATATAAATGAAATAAAATATTTCATAATATTACAAAAAAGCTGTGCCAGTCGTTGTAGGTCGAGAATGATAATGACACCCGAAGTTCTCTTGTCTTAGTAAAAGTAATTTTTTTAGGTTTTATAAATTTTGTGAAATTTGGCACAGCCTTACATCTAAATCAAGATTGTTCTATATTATACAAATTGCAGTTGGAAATGATTTTGTAAAGTAGACGGATTCTATTGGAGCATCTATAATTTTTTTTCATTTCTAGCATTATATTTGATAAAATTATCTTGTTAGTTTTAATAATTTACAAAGGGAAAGGCCCTGGATGTTGTAAATTGGAGTTAAAATGTTACACAATGAAATTATATCGCATTCTAGTTCGTGTTTCATAAAAAATGAGTTATTCTAATGGCTGAATTAATCGTTTTGAGGGCTTTGCTTTATTTTTTAGGCTAGCCTACTTAGAAGCAGTTTACTTACATATTTGTATTAGCTCATCATCAAAGTACCTAATTACTATGCACATTTTTCTAATTTAGTATTTTGTAAATTTTTTTATATTTGGTTTGTTTATTTAATTTCATTTGTCTAATGAACATGTTTGTTCTGCACGTTTAGAATCTTTGGGCCTACAAATAATGCCCTGTGTTTTCTCTACATTTATGTTTAGGTTATGAGAGTTTTAATACGTTATGATTTCTTCTGTATTAAAAGAAATTGTTTCCTTGTCCTATTTCGCATCGAAGTAGGTTAAATTTTATAACAAAAAATTGGTTTTTGTTGAAATATTTAATATTTAATTAATTGTTTATATGTTGTATTTTAGTCAGGCTTTCATCGTTACTATTTTAAAAACAAATTTTTGTGAATGTGTACAAAGATTTGTTTTAATTAACACATATTTGGGATGAATAACTAATGGCCTGATGTAAGCAAACGCTGAGAAACTCATTACAGGGCAACTTAAAATGTGTAGTCTGTGGTTCATGGTATATAACTCGCTTGTGCATTACATTGCCAAGTATAGTTGATTTCAACTTTTTTGTAATTGTTTAGCTTTTTGCTGTCCTTATATTTTATTCTGAAGAATTTATCAATAATGCTCACTGAACAATTATACCGCATGGGCTTAATGATTTGATTTGTTGATAGTGAAACCATTTCATTTTAAAAAGGCTTTTGTATGCAATGCTTTCTATAAATTTTCATTTGCTGTTTAGAAACTTCCTCTCACGAAACTAGTTGAAGCTTGCATGGAAAACAAACAGCCGAATTCTGCAACCGATGATCTGAAGTATTTTGATCCCAGGTTATTTCGGTATCCGGAAACAGAAGTTTTACCTCGTGTGAAGACATCTTTCAATGAGGTAAATTTATTTCGAATTACTTTGTCATTTGTTCAACGTTTTTGCTAAATGAAGGAAACAGATTTTAATAAAATTATTCTTTCTTCTCTTGATATAGTTCTTTAAACGTTTTGTATTGATAATTAATTGTGAAGAATGTCAGTACTTGTGTGAAGTGTGCTCATTTTTCCATTTGCTTTAATCACACTTTATTATGGAGTTTTCTTTATGCGTGTTTGTTGAAATTGATCATACTCGTTTGCTATTCCTTAAATTTTACAATCTCTGCTAGTTAACAATTTTCGTTATTAACATTTATTTAGGCGGTGGTTTTTGTTGTTGGTGGAGGAACATACATTGAATATCAAAATATTCGTGAAAACCTTATCACAGTGAGTATAGTTCCATTATGAAAGCTTAAGTTGTATGAAATTATTAAAAGTGAACTATTTAGGACTTTATAGTGATCTCAACTAAATTCTAGTGATTTATTGTAGATCATTATATTTCTTATTTGGCAGTTATTTGATAATTTATTTTTGATCATTAATAAAACTAATTTTTTATTGAATTTTAGTAGCTCCGGTTGAATTATTTGTTGATATGTTACTTCATTTTAATGTTTAGCAGTCAAAGTCGAGTCGGCAAATTACATATGGCTGTAGTTCATTAATGAATGGATCAGATTTTTTAAAACAGGTAAGATTCGCTCTGTATTTCAAGAATTTTAAATTTGATACTTTACCATCTAGAGCTTTTTGCCAAAAGAAACTAGTTCCAGCATCCTTCACTGTTTTATATCCATGACTTATCAAAGCTTTCTCTTAAGATGACGATGCCTAACACTATCTTGTAGCTTTATTATTTCTTCTAGATATCGATACTTTCTTATATTTAGTTCTGCATATATAAGAATTTATGAATTCGTAAACTCATGTTGATTACCTTTAATTCATTGTCGTCTGTGCATAGCCATTTTTCTGCTCTAAGCTTATCCTTTAATCAACAATGAACTGTCATAGTCATCGCTAAGTTCTGTTTCTAAGCGAATTTCTAGAATTCCTCTTTATTTACTGTTTATTTGGAATTTTTTGGGTATTAATGTCCATTTACTCGTTTCATCATATTCTATTTGTATTTATATGCATTTCTTATGTAGCTATATAACTAAGCGTTTATTACATTCAATCTACTTATCTGTCTAAAATAACTTTCTATTTTTAGTTTACCATCCTTGGAGAAGAAGATTAAATTGTGTAATTAGTTAAATAAATAATTGTATATGTTTTATTATTTTCATTCTACAACTCGTTATATTTTTAACTTTCATGGAATAAGACACTATTTTCGAATATAAAATAAAAATAAGTAAATCATATATTTATGCATGGCTAAATACAAACCACAAATAAGTGAAGCACCAATCAAATACTAAAACTGATACTCAAATAAAATTCTATTTACAAATGATTTTCGAAATGCTTGTGTATGCAGCTTTGGTTGAATGAACATTTGTCTTCTTCTTAATTCATATCTATCACAACAATTACGTTTAATATATGGTTAAAGTGGGTGTTTATGATTGTTGAGAATACGTCTCAAGTGCTTTAGGTCTTCTTTGTGTATTTCATAGATATATTTCGTGGATGTAAATTTACGATGATAACTTTTGTTGAGATATTTTTGAATATTATTGAGAATCATACATTGAAATTTCATACTTTATTTTCGACAATGCAATTGCTTCAAGAACTTTATCACATTCCTTTTGATTGTAGTTATTAAACTTTAAATCCAGAAACATGTAACTAAGATGGTTAAGTGCTGAACAGAGTGTTGATCCGTGAATTGGAAAAGACATATCACTTTGGAAAATAATTCCCAGTATATTGATATCAACACTTGAGAATTTCACTTTTTTATTACTGCATCTACAGTGTGATCGTTAGTTTAAGCTGAATTTTATGTTTTGATTTCTTTTCATTAATTATCATGCTATTAATTTTAGCCCAACACATATTTTCATATTCTACAGTTTACTAACCAATCAAATGTATGAATGCTTCCATAAGCATTTTTGCCATCATACCCAATACGGTATTATTAATGAATAGACAGCAATTGCTTGTATAAATTTTTTGAGAGTTTTGAATTTGTTAGATTATAGTATTTACTTGCCAACGTCAATAACTTGATAAAAGAGGCATGTTTTGATACAAAAATTCCGCCGGCCTTCTCTACAACAGCTTGTAGATAATGACGAAGACTTGGGCATGTCCTCTTGATAACGAAACTATGCATCTTAGATCAAGCCCTCTTTACAAATGACTTCAGAGAAACTACCGATCCATTGGGTTTATTACAGGCCTCCTTATCTAACCAAGCTTATATATTATAGTCCAAACGGTTGAGGTCCAGTTAAAATCTTTCTCCCAGAAAGATGCCTTGTTGAATTCCAAAAATGGCTGTGTGACAAGTTCCTCATTTTGCTACCAGACGTAATTACTATTCGTATAAGTAAGGCGAATCCAGGGAAGCACAAGTTTGGTCAGTAGGGCAATATGTATGTCAGCTGTTATCTTGCCGTTTTAAGGTATGAACGTCGGAGGGCATTTTTGACTATCTGATGCAACAACACACAATACTATTACTTTAGCGGCATTCGATAAGGCTCCTCCTCGAATTATAATTACGAATCTAAAGAGAAGACAACCCTATAATCCTCCTTACATCATAGCAATCATTGAAAGCCTTCTTTGCCCTCATGAAGTCATGAATAAATAGTATCTGGATATAAGCGCTACACCGAATTTTAGAACCCCACAAGGAGGTATCCTTAGCCCACTGCTCTGGAATATTTTAGTAGATGAGGCTCTCAATACGTGATGAAAAATGTAACGCCATTGGATATGCTGACGACCTAACTATGATGCTCACAGAAGATGATCCCATAACTACGAACTATGGCTGAAGAGGCAGCTGAAAGTCTTCATGAGTGGGCCAGTACCCAAGGTCTAACTTTGAATATGGATAAAACTCAATCCTGTCATTTTACAGATGCTGTCAGTTGTATTAAAAGTGGCAATAATCTAATAACCTAGTCTGACGTTACAATTCTAGGATTGACATTAGACTCCAAACTTAAATTCAGTCGACATATAAAGAACAAATACGAATCTATTCAGAAATACGTAAAAACCATTTCGCTGATAAGCCGTAGGACTTTTGGTGCAGGCTCTATCAATCTTAGGAAAATATATCATCAAGTTATTATTCCTAAAATAGGTTATGGCGTGAAAATCTGGAAGAGTGCTTTCACTAAGAAATCAAATCAGAAATCCCTGAGATCATTACAAGGATTATGTAATATAAGAATATGCAAAGCCTTCAGCAACACAGGCACGAAAGAGTTACTTTCTCTTTCTGGAGAATTCGACATTGTCGACTAATTATCAGCTCTTGCTGAAGGGAAACCTCTAAAACGACATGCCGACTTGGAAATATTACGCAGGCAATATCAAAACTCAAAGTTTAAGTTTGATTACGAGGCATACTCACATTTTCCTATAGGGATTGAATCAACCCTCACTCAAGCTCTGACGGGTCATAATTTTTAAAATCACCATCTAAGTAAAATATCAGGTGTCTCACCATTCTGTAGTAACAAACGATGTCATTAGGTTGAAAACATTGACCATATTGTATTAAGATGTCCACAATGTCACGCAAGACGACTAGATTTATTCGATCAATGTAAGAAGTATGAGATATCCTTTACTTCTATGAATAACAGCATCAATAATTCCTCAACGTTTTATGCTCTACTCAAATTTTTTCGGAAAACAAAATGAATTTCATTGGAGATTTTTTTACTTGTTTTAATAATGGTAATACATTTAAATGAACTTCTGCTATGAAAATCGTTTGTAAATAAGCTGATTTTCTTTTATTTCTTACTTGATTCCTCTTGTTATCGTGCTAATTTTATAGCGTTTCAATATATATATATATATATATATATATATATAGANGTCATTGGAATATATTCTGTTTAGTTGTAATATTTGTTGGCAAATACATTTGTTTGTAGTCTATTGTTTAAAATGTAGCCAATTTTTTTGTGCATATACGTTTTTGGAATTACATAATTAATAAGTCAAAAATCCCATGAGATTAGAATTGTTTGCAGTCTATTGTTTAAAATGTAACTAATTTGTTTACTTGCTTATTTACGTGGCCTAATTTAGTTTACATACTTGTTTTTTTATTAATATACATGATATTTGAAATACCACAATAATTTAGTTTATATGTTTATTTTACATACTTGTTTTATTTAGTAAAATTTAATAACAAATGTTTGAATGAGAGAGATAATAATAATTGTTAAAAGCGTAATGCCTTATTTCGATAATAAAGCAAAATAATTTTTCGGAAGTAGTTTACATGGGTTTTCCACTTTATACATTTTTTCCTTTTGGTGATTTGTTTTGTCCTTTCGAAAAAAATATTTTCCTTTTGGTGATTTGTTTTGGTCCTTTCAAAAAAATATTTTCCTTTTGATGATGCGAATGCTTTTTTTGGTGACAGATTAAGTAATCAGTCACAAAAAAATTTTTGCTGAAACTTGCTTTTGCAATTTCAGCAAAAAGCGTTCGCATACATGTATAAAAATATATTAACGTGTGCTAATTGATGAGTCATTGCCCGCAATTAATTCATGAATAATGAAGAGGGTTCACTAAAGATGTGAATATTCATGCATTACATAGCCAAACTAGAAATAATTTTAAAGTGTACGTTTGTAGTTTTAGACCATTGAAAGGACTAGTATATTGAAATAATCATATATTTTTTGTTAATGAACTTGTTATATACACTGAATAATAGCATTAGTATAAAATTTCATAAATTCTTGTTATTACCCAGAATTTGTTTTATATTTAACAGAACTTATATTGTATGTATATATACATATAGCTTTCTTAAACATTTAATAAAAGTCTTAACATGAGCGTCTTTACAAATTAAAAATGTTTCTCTGCAGAGTTTGTCAGTACATTCATACATAACTTTCATTTATTACAAACTTAAATGTTGAAAGAATTAACTTTATGTACGGGAGGATATAAATTAGCAATAGAAATTATCTTTTCAAACGATGTTTATTAATGTGTATTCTATATATTGCGTAATCTTTTCAGCAAATAGTAAAATTTATCGTTCAACTACATAGTGTAATTTGTAGAATGACTTAAGATGGGTATTTACGTGCGATATTGAATAAAACACATAAAAACAAAACCATTAACGCATCGAAATACAAAAAACTCTGAATATACAACAAGGAATTGTCGAATTTACGGGTATGCACGTTTTTCTTTCTCCTTTTTTAAAGTTTATACTAAAACTGTCATGAAGTTTGCATTTCGTTCAATGCCTATGACATAAAGATATCTTCATCTTAACACATTATTCAGTTTTCACAATGATTCAAGTGGTGAATTCATTCAATAATGTAAGTTATTTTTGTATTTTGAAAAGTTAATATTACTAACTTTGTTTGATGTGATTAGAAAATAATATACAAATTTCACACATTTAATATCTTTGCTAACAAAAATTTGTATTAGACTTGATGAAAATATATTTTATTAAAGGGAATTGCTTCTAATGACACATCATTCTGAAAGCTTCATAGAGAAAATAAATGCAAAAACAAAACTTAAAACATTACAAATTTTTCTTTCACATATTTTGATTATTAGCGATTTTTTAGAATATAATTTCGAGATCTATACATTTAGAAATGTAAATTTGAGGTGTATGCAAAGTCAAAACGTTATGCAAAACGAATATTTGTCAATTGTGTTAAAACATATACTAGTGAAACCATAACAAAAGGAAACACTTCAGATGTATTAAACTTATAGCAATACATCAAAATCTGAAGCTAAATCTAGTAATAAATATACATATTTTAGACTCTCAAATAGTAGAAAAATGCTTGGAAATCCAAAATATATTGGCATTCTCTCCAATGCTATGTCTTTGAAACTCTAACAAAATCAGATTTATTTTTAAAAATTCTCAATCTCTATATGATTTTAAAACATTTATTAGGAAAATTGAGTTAAAATCCGGTATTCCTAATTGCATATTGCGAGATATAAATTTTATATTTGAATACAATGAGTAAGCCGCCTTGAATAAGTATTTATTTAAGCTATTTAGTTTCTATAATTGTAATTTATGCCATAGTTATTTCTATATTTAGAAAATGTTCCAAAGTTGTTTTGACACCTAATATACAAAATGTAGTTTAAATCATTTAATGATTGCTGTTGTGTTTTTATAATCTCATAAACAATTACAAGTATATTTTAATTAAATTAAGTTTTAAGTACTATATGTATACTTAAATTTATTTTATATAGCTCTGATATTCATTTTCAATTAAAAAATTTGCTTCTTTTCATGCAAACTGTGTATGACTATGTGTTTTGTAAAATCAATCAATTTAATCATTTTTGCGTTAATGTAGTTTTTTATGAAAATTTGTTAGTCTTTTCGTAATTAAAAATGTTTTGTGAGTTTCATGACATCTAATTGATTCGTTTTTAAATGGCGTTATGTATTCATTTGCGATTATCAAAATTTTCTCATTGACTGAAGAGAAATGTGAATATTAACACTTTCTCAATAAGTATAAAGTTTTTATTTTAAAATTCAAAAGCTATGATACAACTTCAAGTAATTAACATTCATTGATTTGTAGAATGTCTTAAAATTTATATTTAAATTAAATATCCCAAAGGCAAGTAATTTTTTTCAAAAGGACAAAACAAATCACCAAAAGGAAAAATATTTTTTTTGAAAGGACAAAACAAATCACCAAAAGGAAAATATTTTTTTTCGAAAGGACAAAACAAATCACCAAAAGGAAAAATGTATAAAGTGGAAAACCCATGTAAAAGTCTATAAATTTGTAAAAATAAGTCACAAAAGTGAAAAACGTTGGAAAAGGAATGTAAGTCAAAATGAAAAAAAACATTGGAAAAGGAAGTCTGCTATATGCCTCTAATCAATGGTGTTTGAAAAGCCTCCATATTCCTTCAAGTCCTCTCAATAATGGTAGTATAAGTAAGTAATTTGTATTAATAACAATGTGTTTAGTTTTGCTGTACACAATTGAAGATTGTCTCTGTAATTGAAACAATATATTTCATCTGCATATCAAGTAAAGCCTCTTTGATTTATTACCTCGTCCACTTGAATCCACTTGAATATGTGTTTCGTTCCAACGCCATGCTTGAAAAGTACAACTGTATTTGTTCAGAACATGCAGTGTTTTATTCCCTTCAACATAATCTCAAATAAATTATCACATTACACAGTTTTGAAATGACAAATTCAATTCCCATTTGGTATATAAAAATAATTGTTTTATTTATCATTTTAATATGTCTTTAGGTTTCACAATTCAAATGAATTAAAAATGAAAGCAAACATTGTGAAAAATAGATTATACACAGTGGGGGTATATATGTCTTTTGTTTAAAATTTTACATTATCAATTTAGATCATTCATTGCACTTGGAAAATAGATTTTGTATAAAAATGTCTCACACATTTCAATAAAGACAGTAATGTTTATTTTAGATGGACTACCACTGTTTTGTAAATACTCTGTTATGACAGTTTGTATGAATGTTTTGTTGTAAATAAAACGTCGTTTGTTTTGCTGCACACTTAATTGTTAATTGTCATGTGTTTTTGATTGTGAACATCATCTCGTTTTTAATAATGACTTGTTTATTAACCATTAATTTAGACACTATCTGTGAAAATCATGATGTGCCACTTTGTAGAACAATGCTGTGATAAAACTACAAAATTATTTGGTAAGCATTCTTTTACATTATAATAATATATATTGTTTTTCATTGTTACAATTGTTTTCCATTATTGCTGTTTGTTGTGTATGTAAACATTAAAAACTGTTGTCACTATTTTAATTTCTGTTTTTATTGTACTAATTGAATGTTTTAGCATCATCAACTAACATTATTAAAAGAAGAACGTCTATCTGGGAATATTCCTCTGTATCTTTCTTCACCATTCAACAATGAAGTCTTGATGAATATTATCATTGTTCATTCAACTGTAGATGAAATTCACTATATGAACTTTATCATTTATTAGTGCATTTTATATTTTCTTTGTAAATAAATTTATTATTTATAAATGTTCGTTTTCTCTGTATGGTGAGAGTATGCGTCTGTGAAAGCATGTATTTATATTTTAAAAATTATTTTTACTTGAAAATATTTATCGAATAAAAAAGTTTTTATTTCTGCAATTGAAATGTTGTATGTGAAACAGGTCTTTTTCTCAATGTTTGAAAATAATTGTTAGTTACTATTGTTATCAAAGAAAATTGAAATAAAATACAATTCCCAAAAAGGTAAATTTTTTGATAGATAGAATGTCAACGGTATTTTAAAATTATGTAATATGAATAGAAAAATGTTACATTTTGAACAATAGACTGCAAACAATCTCATGAGATTTTCAAAATTCCTCAACCTCTAAAAAAATTTGTTACATTTTATACAACAGACTACAAACAAATGTGTTTGCCAACAAATATTATAACAAATTAGAATATGTTCCAATGACGTCAGAGATACTCAGACGGTCAAAGTACACAATTACATCATTCCCTGCCAGGTCACAAAAGTTGAAATTGCGTTTCCGTACGACCCAATTCATACTACTCTTATGTCTTGTTTCAACTCCCTTGCATTAATAAAGCTATTTGTTCTCACAATTATGTCTTCCGCATAATCCCTCTTGCTAACTTCATTACCTCTAATCTGGAAATTGATCTCTGGTCTAACCCTCATATTTTCAAAAGTCAGCTCCTCTCTTTCCTTCTTTCTTCCGTATCTCAACATAGTCTTCATTAAAAATGCGATATTTTCCCTTTATGTACCTGTTCCTCCTGTCACTAATTTCCTTCGTTCATTTTTCTCTCTGTG
>CABFPE010000036.1:1868028-1893293 GCA_900660155.1 Hofstenia miamia | reverse complement strand
TTAATGTGTGAATTAATTGAATTTTTGCTGTGGTTGGAAGCTGTTGTGATACATTGCTAAGAGCCTTTATTGAAGTGGCCATTTTCTTAACACTAGATATTTGTTTTGTAAAATTTAGTTGAGAATAAAAATGATACCTAAATATTTAAAAGAATTAACTTGTTCTATGTATGTGTCATTAAATTTCAATTTAAATTGTGAACTATTTGTGGAATTATTTCAAAATTTAGATCTAATTAAGCAAAATTGAGTTTTAGATGGGTTTATTCTTAGTTTTAGTTAAGCAAAATATTGTGCAAGAAGAGTGCAATTTTCTTCGAGAACTTTTATAGCAATTTCAGGAAACTTATGTGAACTAAGTAGCATAGTATCATCAGCATATTGTATAACATTATATGTGGTATGATTGCTCAAATCATTTACATACATATTGAATAGTAACGGTCCCAAAATTGTTCCTTGTGGAACACCATTTTTAATAAAAATCCAGTCAGAGATTTCCATTTAATTTTTTTATTAATATCTCATGATTAATAGAATCGAATGGTTTTGGAATTTCAAGACAGGCAATCGCAACAAATTTACTAGAGTCTAATAATGCTCTCCATTTTTCTGTGGCTTGTATAAATGCGACTGATGTTGAGTAATTTTTTCTGAAACCAAATTGTGATTTGGACCATAGTTTATGATTACTTAAATGAAGTGTAATTTGTTCGTGGAGTCTTTCAAATATTTTACTGATTGGTGATGTAATAGATATAGGTCGATAGTTTTTGGCACACTTTGGGTCGTCTTTTTTGTAGATTGGAGTAATATGAGCCTGTTTCAAGGAATCGGGGAAAATATTCCATTTTAAGCATTCACTAAAGATATAATTTAAAGGTTCGGCAATATATTTCACATAGTTTTTTAGTATTCAAAAAAATTGTTGAGTGTATTAAAATCAGTGATAGAAAAATTAATTTTTCGAACAAACTTTGAGATTCAAATACAAATTTTGAATTTTACTGAAATTGGATACTAAGTTGTATTAAAAATTTTAAATTATATAACAGCAACATTAAATATATTAATACCCTATTAATAGTATGCCTACGTATGGTTCCATAAACATTTTTGTATTAGTGATTATAATAATGACAAACCTTTTGAGTACTAAGTTGATCTTGGCATTGCAAGTTGCTTAGAGTGCATATTTAAATGATATTTTTTGTTTAAAGACCATCCCAAATTATATTAGTACTTTTAGATTTGGGCAGTATTTGCAAAAGCTAAGGTATTCCACTTCCTTCTCTGTGTTTTGTGCTTTTTCTCTGACATACATATTAGAGAGAATCCTTTTCAGAATTCTGCTCTTCCATTTGCAAGTTTGTATAAACAAATATTTTTCGGTTGCTTTACTGTTTTATCCTTATGCGATAGCTAACATGAATCGCATTTTCAGATTTGAAGTATTTGTCACCAATTTTATAAGTTATTGGAAAGAATAAGTCGGAACCTGTTGTATGAAATTCAATTACAAAATTTAACTTAGATTGAAATTATTAACACAATTAAATTGGGATTCAATGCAAAAATGTGTGTAATTTATAAAATATACAAATACACAAGTTTTAAAAATTTTTGGATCCGAAACAGATCCGAAGTTTCTCAAAATGAAGATCCGATCCGATTCCATCTCTGGTTTTCAGACATGGGGTGCAGTTAAATAGGAAGTTATAAAGTCATAAAAAGTAATATTTTTGTTTTTTGAAAAATACTTGTAGCTGAAATATCATATATGTCATGTTTGGCATAGTTTCATTAAAATTAAGAAGACAAACTTAAAAAAGCATTATTCAATAAAATAAATTCATAAATTAAATGAGGCGAAAAATAATAAATATTAAAAATCTTCACAATGCTTCCTCTCAATTAGGTACTTTTCCTTAATTAAATTGTGAGACATACATAACAGATGGCCAAATTTTGAGAAAAGTCTATTTCTTCCTCTTGAATGGCCCATAGTTCATGAAATAAAAGTAACTTCATTGTTGGAAATATTAAATTGAAAAACAATTTCCTAAAATACATCGTTTTCTAAATTAACGCTTTCACTGCGTTTCATGAATTTTTTAGAAATTCTCAAAAAATGTCATTTTGACACACAAAAATGAAAATCAATTTTTTCTTAAAAAAACACTTTATTATACTGAATTACATGGAATTACACCAGATTTTGGACATTTTCTTAGAGATTTTTTCAGAGATGTGGACTGAAGTCGAATTTCGCAGTCAGACATAATGTTGGCCGTGTGACTAAAGTCGAATTTTGCAGTGAAAGAGTTAAGCAAATTGGAATGGAATAGCATGCCATTAGATGTACAGTAGTTAACAAAACTATGTGCCTGGGGTAAGCATGAAAAAGGAATTAGAAACGATATTCGCAACTTCCATTTATATTCTAAAAATGTTCATTAAAAAATTACTTTAAAAAATAATGACACTGTTAGCAATTCTGAAAACGTTACTAAATAAACCATTATGCACTTGGGCTATGGCGTTTTAATATCTGTAAGTTGAAAAATGTTGCTTTTAAAATCTAAACCTCCTCATTTGAATTAAAACATTTCGTTTGGTATTGTTTTTAAATAGTTTCAATTATTTGATTTCAGAAACTTCCTTCCGAAGTTGTTCCATAACTATTAACTTTGTGTTTCTAGCTTCAGTGACCAACTAAAATTGAGTATACATTTTCTTTAGGAAACTTCCATAGGCATTTGTGAAGAGTTCATTTTTAGAAGATAATGAATTACATGAATATTAACTTTGGTAGGTAGCAGATAAGATATTTTATAACTTCGTTAATTTTGATGATAATATTGAATTTCTTTTGAAAGGCAAGTAATGAGTTATGGCTGAAAATCCCAAGTATTTAAAACTAAACCCATAATTGAGTTTTTGCAGGGTGAACACTTAACAGGCAATTTGAGCGAGGTGAAGATCTACATGATTCTGATGACGTAGTAGATTGTTATAATTTATGATCGAAAATTTAAATATTTTGAACAAGTCTAACAATATCTTAATTAAATTTAGTCTAATAAATGTTTTGGTTTATAAAAATTGTTAAGACAAACTGCCTTTGTGTGTTACACTTCGTATTTCTCCAAAATATCTTCCACAATAGGAATTTTGAAATATTTAAACGCACTAATACAATTAGTGACATTACTTCATACCTTTGTAAATATTTAAAAATAGTCTCCAATATTCCCATTTAAAAGTTGTTCAAATTATCAAACGCGTTCTTTGAAAGTGTGTGTAGCATTCATGAATTGACTAGTTTTGAATTATTTTTTCAATTCAATGATTTCGCTGTCATTAATCAAGTTATTGCACAATAATGCTCATCTTTCTTATTTTATTAAAAATAAACTTCAGCAAACTTAACTCCTCGTTTATCGCTACTTCAATATATTGATTTGTATGGGCTTGTTGGATTATCATTGTTTTCTGCAATCCTACCTTCGTCAGTGACTTGCTGACGTTTATTAGGAAAGTCATAACGATTTTGATATGTATTTTAATAATAGTAATAATAATAGTTGGGCTGTTTGGGCAAATAACCAGTAAGATTATTCAAGTTAAGTTTATTATGAAAGTAATGGTAAAACCTAAAGCTGTTTTACTCAAAAAGGAAATCCTGATGTTTTAATGCCTTAATGTAACTAGTTTTTTTAAAATGCAAGCCCTATATAAGTAATTATTATCGCACTAAAATGCTAGTTAATTTTGGCAAGGAATGAGTTGCTTGAGTAATTACGTCATTTTAGCTCTAATTAACGTCATCAAATCCCAGTTCACAAATTTATTGATAGCTCAACTGACATTTTTACAAAATTACAATAAATTTTCCAAAGAAATAATATTTCACTAGGAAAATTTATTTATATTTAAACAATGGCTTAGGGTTTTCAAATTAACTAGAACAACATTTTTCAAGATGGTATATTTTATCTTGTCCTGCTTGTGTTTACTTAGCACTACCTAAACTAAGGTTAGTATTTTTCAATCATTTCCACAGATATTTGAATTTTTAAATAGTAAGTACATTAAAATCAAGCGTGGTCTGTGTAATTTTAATATGTGTCAGTATTCAGCTATTGTAAAGTAACTAAAGGGACTGCCTTTTCTGCCACCCTACAACTCCTGCCTCAAAACTTGATAAACAAACCCTAATTTCGGATGTGATTATGTAGCAATGCTAGCTTCTGTATTAATATACAGAATATTGCAATCTAAAACTAAGAAATTTCCTTGAGATAATTGTAAATAAATTCATCTAAGGAGCACTTTCAAATTTTTAACATAATTATTAAGGTAGCATATCATATTATATGGGTGAAAAAATATTAAATACAGGGAAATTTTAGATGTGACACCACAATTCAAGACCACGAAATCAATCTCCGCTACTAATCTTTGATTATTAATGTATCATTTGAAGCTTTTACTTGCAATTTCTTTCTAAGCTATAAAAAAATGAGCTTTTCCTCGATTTTTGAACTGAAAATTGAATATCTAAATTATGCTGTTGCTGTGACAAAATAGACGAAATTTTTTGATAAGTTTATACTCAAACTAATTTACAATTACAATTTTGCAAAATTACTTAGTAGCCATTGGTATTGTAAAAGAAAATGCTTAATACATAAATATACTAAAACTAAAAATAAATTCTCATCTTTTTACTGGATACATATATTAAATTTCAACAAACGAAATGCTTGGGCAATTCTTATTTGTTTGGATAAAAAATTTATAATTGTTATCATTTTTTGTTTATTCAACGTACATACTTTAAGAGAACCTACATATATTTGGAAATGACTGCATGGAAAATAAGAATCTATGATGTTATTGTTCCATGACATGAAATGAGATGTCACAAGCATTGAAGGGAAGTTCAATAGAATTTCATAAACAATATGGTGACTATGAAGATATTATATATCAAAAAAAATAGTGTTTAAACAGTTCGAAATCTGCATTGTAGGTTAATGAATATGCGATGCTAGACATTAAGCATGGGATAGCATGGGATGAGATGGGGTGCAACACAAAGTTTCTTCCACTAACATGCGTTTTTGAAAATTTTCAATTAAGTTAAAATTATTTACCACCATTTATATATATATTATTTAACATAGGCTTATAATTATTTATTTATTGCTCTGGTAAATTTCAGTCTTCAAAATTTCAAATTTAATATTAATAGTTCATTAAATATCACACTTATATAAAAAAGAGTTTAAATTAGGTCTTTAAAAATGAGGAATTTGCATAATGTTATTGTATACGATGATGAAAGAATGTATATAATTCTCTCATTGTAATATAAGCTATACCAATCAAATGTAGATGATGTTAAGGTAGGCAAATCAGTGGCTTCTACATTTGTTTCTCTTGATAACACTGAGTTGTTCTGAACTACATTTAACAACGTATGGTCAGGATCGTAAGCCCAGAGAACCAAATTCCAAATCTTGTGAATTTCAGGTGAAAAGTCATAATTGGCAGAAATTGCTGAAATTTGTTCTGGGGACAGATTGCTGAGGAAATTTTGATGAAGCTGTGCAACTAAAGTTCTCGGTAAATTGGAAAAATATTTTGGCGATATGATGCTAATCTGAGACGAGTACAACTGATTGATATCTTCGACATTCAAACCGAATATTCCTTTTCCAACTCTGTAAACAAGACTATCAGGCCATTGGTAAGGCTTACCAAATATTTGCACTAACTGGGATATCCATTTTGAAAACCAATAAATGCTACAGTTTAATCTCCCAACAATATCTACTGATTCTTGTATTGCACCACGGTCAAGTTTTCTGAGTTGATCGCTATTCAAACTACACATTGCATGCCCCATTATCATGATATGTTTTGTTCGGATGTCTGACACATTAGTTATATTAAGTTTGTGAATCATAATATGATAAAGCAGTTTTTGGTGCTGAGGATTCCATTTAGATATTTTACCCAAGGTATATAAGGTATCTTCGTCATGAATCTTTGATAAATACACATTTAGGGAATGTAATGAAAAGGTGGTTAAGACATCATTCAACGCGACGACATCCACTTGGTTTATTCCGATCACCGATCCAACAAATTGCGCCTTTTCTTTGCTTGATAAAATGGGATTGTGAGTGATATATTCGAAACAGCGCTTCATTTCACATGGATTTATAGAGTCCCTTAGAATTGTAATGTTTAAATATCGTAGGCCTAAATAAAAATGAGATTATTTAAAATTATAATTTCCTTTTAAATTTGCTCAGGCTTTTAAATTTTGTGTACTTATAAAACTAAATGAAATCTTTAGCACAAATTAATTCAGCGTTTACGTAAATTTAAAATAATTCGTGTAAAATTATTATGATGTTATTTTGAATAGCTAAGAAGGCCCCTACCACCACCTTGTTCATCTTACTATCATATCAACAAATTTAATGCATGTAATTCTATTGGAAAATTTTATCAAACGAATTACATTATAGAACTACATATGTATTTATATACCATAATAAAATAAATTTTAAACTATTCCAAGGAAGTTATTACAAATTCACTATCTTAACCCTGAACAGCCCATGGATTTTGAACAATTTTCATGATCCTAAAATTTTTTTAAACGCTTATAGCGCACCCCGTGATAGAAGAGTCTCCTCTTTCTTTTGCATTTTAATTCCGCGACTCGGCTCTGTCTGTGGAAATACCTTCGCACATATTAAGAAACAGTCAAACTTCTTTGTTGCTGGAAACAGTAAAATTTCTTTGTCCATAGGCTCAAAACTTTATGAATACATGGAGAAAATTTCAATCTTTTTCAAAAATTCGTCATTTTCAAAGAAACCTTGTTAATCTTTTCAGCAACCTCAGCCCCAGCAATACGCTTTATTAGACATTTTCATCATTGCATTAAGGTATATTGCCCAATAGACTTACCCATACCCCACGATTTCAAATTTGCTAATAGGTTTGGAGAAAATTCTTTGTAAATGTGGAAAAACGGTTTGCTCTTAAAACGGACGCCAGGCTGTTTAAGGTTAATATTGGAATTTTTTTATTAATTGATTTAAAATCACTTACCAAAACCAATACTTTTAAGCATGGCACATGTAATTTGGTCTGTACCGTAGTAGAAGGCTTTGCACGACATTTTATGTGACATTTTTTGACAAAGTTGCTGTAATTTTGAAAAAGTAATTTCAGTTAATTCCTTCATAAAGGTTTCATTTAATTGGCAATGGAAAGGTTGTTGTCTGAGCAGATAGACTATGTCCTCAACAGTAGAAGAACTCCGCAAAATTTCTTTAACATGCGTTTTGTTAATAATTTGAAAAAATGTTTGACCAAGTGCTCGTATGGTGGATTGCTTGAAAGTGTCGTTTGAAATCTTCAGTTTTAATAAATTTGCAACAGGTTGTAGTAGGCAGACATCTCGAAAAACATCCATATTAATTTTGAATTTATCCGAAGCCGTGTTATTCAAAAGAGTTAACGGAACAAAACTAGTGAGTTTATGAAGAATAATGAAGTCAACGTCACTTAAAGCATCCGTGGTGCCGAATTTGCAATTCTTTAGATAGAGTCTTGCAAATTTTTTAAGCCTTAGAGGAGGAATTCCTGTTAAATCACTATGTGAAATCTTGTGAAATGCATTTCTGCAGACATTTATTTTCGAAAATGAGGCAATTTCATTTACCCATAACTCTTTGAGAACACACCCAGAAAAACTTTCAATAAAAAAGGCATCCAAAAGGTTGAAATCAATCACTTCCAGGTTAAACAACTCACGAAATGCTAATCTAAATTCTCCCGCAATTGCTATACATCGTTGTCGAGTAACAGCAGCTTGGGAAAGAATACTTAATATGGATAGCCTTTCCACGGTTCTAATTCTGCGTAATTCTTTTTTTCCAATGACATCGAATAAATAACTGAATTTGCGAATCATGCTTTGGTCAGTGGAAGAGTTAAAAAAGTTTGCATTTTCTTCAAGTATTCGCAGTCGTAAGTGTTTCGATTCACCTAAACTCAGGGGTGGTACATATTCCTCAACATTGCAATTCTTTATGAAAAAAAAACTTAATTCACTTCCAAATTTTGAGAGAATTTGATTGCAGTTATTTCTTTGTGTTTGCATCAATTTAAACTTAGCCAGAAGTGAAATCCTTTCAAAAAGCCTTTCATACTTTATTACTAAGTCATTGCTGAACTTGGCTATTTTATTTGACGATAAGAATCTTAAATTAGTGTTTAGGTTGGAGATATCTCTTTCCTTTAACTTCCCTTTATGAAATTTTCCTTTGACGTACGAAATAACTAATGTTTTACCAACTAATGGTGATAAAGCAAGCTCACTAAAACTTGCAATTTTGGAAGTTACTTCGTAGGCATGCCTTGTCAGGGTCGATATTTGATCCATTGAGAGTGTGTCAAATAGACAAAATATCTCTAACAAATTAGGCTTCATCTGACTATGAGATATTTCGTATTTCGTTATCTTTGAGCTTATGAAGTACTCTTTAGCAATATAAGAGTCAATTTGTTTAACAAATTTGCAGAATGTTGCGGATTCCAGGTTTAATTTGTTATTGTAAAGTTCAGTAAGAGTTATATATTTAAACAGTTTATAAGAAAACAACTTTGACTTTAAATCCAAAAATAAAGATGAGTGCCAATCAATGTTTTGTAATTTTTTAACCTGATGAGGTTTGGGACTTCGAGATTTCAATGAAGCTGTATTGATGCAAGGTCCCAGTGTCAAACGATTCTTTTTGTCACCGTGTTCTTCTTCTAAATAGAAAATATACTTGCAT
Source organism: Hofstenia miamia (assembly GCA_900660155.1). Taxonomy (NCBI): domain Eukaryota; kingdom Metazoa; phylum Xenacoelomorpha; order Acoela; family Hofsteniidae; genus Hofstenia; species Hofstenia miamia. Next base: position 1,884,420 of record CABFPE010000036.1, on the reverse strand, counting down.
AATCTTTCATCATTGATGGCACTTACTGCTTCGATCTTCTCAATTAAGTGTGTGAGCGATCGGCATTTACCGTTGCTTTCTAAAAATGAACTGAGGGTAGATATTGATAATCCATTAACGAACATGAAACTGTAAATGTCTATAATACTATCGTCCCACTTTGAAATATACCCTTGAAAACTTCTTTGCTGCAGTATTGTCAAGAGTGTTGTTCTTGTCGTAATATCCTTCCAAGGAACTCGATCATCATCCACTTTTCGAATGATCTCATAAAATTCATTCGCACTGATCGTTAGCAAAAGCCGACTCAGTGAAAAACTATCCATATGCGTGTTTTCCAAAAATAGATGTCGATAAAAAGAAACATTTTGGGATCTCAAAATGTATTTATCTGTGAAACTTTGAACAATGGTATTAGAAATAACACCCGTCTGCTTCCAGATTGTGAATTCCTCATTTAGCTCCTTATAATAATGGCTTTTAATATGCTTTGATTGGGGGTAACGCCCGATATCCGTATATGTAAAATCAATATAGTTAGTCGCTATATTTTTTAGCAATGTTATCAGAAATACCATACAAACAATCCGTTCCACACCAGACATTACTACTTAATAAAAACGATTCAATGCCCGCTTTGTTTCAGGTTTATTAAGTAACATTGTTCTGCTTTTAATCCTTCCCAATCTTGGTAATCAACTCGCGCTTTTCAGGTAGAAGCATCCGTCAAGGCAGACAATTAGAAAGGCATTAAGAGCGAAAATTTATTACTTATTCCTTCATCTCCTCTCAACCCCGATAGCAGCTGAGTGGTAATCCTTCTCATTATTTAGGACTTACTTTGTCTCCATTATTTAAATTTATATTAACTTCGAGGGGGAATACAAAGCCTAACTGTCGCTCTCGACAGAAGCTTTTAGTTTAAATTAATACATTGTTACTTTAAATTATTAAACTAAAACTGCAGCCAAACTTTATAATTCTGTTTGGAAGCCATAGTTGTTAGCTTACAATTATTATTGGCATTTTGCAAAATTTGAAGGTTTTCAGCGTAAAATGTGTTCAAAATTCATGTATGCAAACTATAATATGCTATTTCTGTCTGTCCAACTAGGAGTTCTAAAAACCTAATGGATTGATGTTCATTAAAAACCCTAAGTTTTTAACCTAAGGCCACGGTTAGACTACGTGATTGGTAGCAAGAAGAGTTACCAAATTACGTCACATCGGTAATTATCTCGGTGGTTAGACGTGCGATTTTACAAAAATGTGACAGATCACGCGTGACCAATCACATGGTCTAATAAAATAATGAGAAATTGTTGATATTCTATTGTCTTATGTAAATAGCATTAATTGACTTATCTGTTATGTAAAAGTTCTGAACAGTCCATGTGTAAGTGCATAGTATGAAATTTATCTAAATAACAGTCATTGGCTATTTTGAGCTCCTTCATGGTGAATTGTAGTCTCCGAAAACATTTTTAGTTAAAATTGTCAATAAATTTGTAGGGCCTATTAAACTTTCTCAAATCTGAGCTCTAAGCCAATTGGGTTTAATATGTTAGGTTTGGCATTTATTTGTTATTTAATTATATTATTAGTTTTTACAAAACTAGCTTAATGGTAAACTACTAAAATTTTAATAGACAATTTTTACAACGAATTTATTCTGATTGACTATGTGTTCATACCTACACCAATGTGATAGAAACTAGCATTGTAATTATTGTTTTTTTAGAATAAATTGTAATCACTAATAAAAGATATAAGATTACAAAGATTATATAATACTACAAGCGTATTGCCTTATCATAGAAATTTCTCTAATTCAATATAATTGAATAATTTGTATAATATCGGCGTTTTATAAGCAATAATATATCATCAGCAGTCTGCATAAAGACTTAGTTACTAAAAAATTTTTTATGTATAAAGCACACCTGCATTTAAAAGCAATTGAAGATATAGCTAACTTACAATGTCGAATATCTTAATTTTGCAATTTCTTTTCGTTTTGAATTTCTCGAATGATTACTAGTAAAAGTTAATAGTATTTGCGATCTGTAATTTGTGTTGGCTGTTTTTGAATAGATAAACGTAATCCTATTAAATTATGTAATATTAATTTGAAATTTGATATTAATTGACATAAATTGACAGCAGTCCCCTTTGACAAGAGAAATAGGATGGCTATTTTACAAGAAGAAACTTATAAGCAATAAATGGAAAAAAATAAGTTGTCAAGAGCTTAAAAAACTCAGGCTTGGGCGATCTCCGCACTACCACGTCCCTCGTCCCACATGCGTGAAGAATTGCGGGGTATTTATACGATTGGTTTTACGTTTTACATACTTTTGTCACTTTTTTGGGATTGTAAAATTTAGCGTTACAATTCAGTAATAAAAAAAGTTCACTATTGTAATTCGTAAATAATGTGTAACCATATACAGTATTGGAAAAATGTATTCGACCACTTTGCTAACTAATGAATATTTATTGTATAGAGTAGCCCTAAAGTTATAACTAAGTGTTACTTTGATTAAGAAAGGAAAATTTGTATGTCTAATACCATAAAATATGTAAGATAACAATTGGATATTAATTTTTAATCAAAATTAGAAAACTTATATTGGAAAAATGTATTCGGCCACCTGAAAAAACTTAAAAAATGAGCAAATAAAAAAAAAGTAAATCCAAAATAAGATACATAAATAAATAATTGATGCAATACAAGCACTTAGCAACAAAATTGCCTCTTCTCATATTTTGTAGGGTGTCATTTTGAGCGAATAACAGCTTCAAGACGATCAGGGATTGAAGCAAAGAGTCTTTTAATAAAGCTGTTGGGAATTGCAAAAATTTTTTTCTTTATTGCGTTCCACAGCTCGTCTTCAGTGTGAAGAGTCCAATTCGATATTTTACCGCTTCCCAAATATTTTCGATAATGTTAAGGTCTGGAGATTGGCCAGGCCAGTCAGCAAGGATAGCAACCCTATTATTGTGGAGGAAATTTGTTATTTCCTTCGAGGTATGACATGGTGCACCATCCTGCTGACATATTGATCACTTGTAAGGAGTGACATTAGTTCCTTTTCTAGAATCGGAGCATATGAAGAGCTTAGACGAGTACCAGTGATGTGAACAATCTTTCGAAAGCCACACTTTCATATTGCACCCCATGCCATTACAGACTTCTCACCATACTTCATAGTCGCCCGAGTAGGTTAAGGCAAGAATCGTGAACTTTTGCACAGTTGGTCTCTTTTCAACATTCTTTTCGATGAGTATAGCTCAAATCTCGACTCATCTGAAAATATAACATTAGACCAATGTTCAGATGAATTTCTCTCATTAAATTGGCCCAACTCACCCGGCGTAATCTTTGCTTTGATGTTAAAAATGGCTTTCTGGGTGCCACAAAAGTACTTCTTCAGGATGTTTCGCACAAGGTGACCATCAGCCCATTCCTTGCGAAATTCCTCTGAAGTCTTATTTAGATTTCTCTTTGAAAGGCACATAAGAGCTGATTGGGCAATTTTGGTTTGGGGCGTAGATGTTTTCACAAGTGAAACGTCTGATGATATCCCCGAAAGTACTTCGAGGTCGCTCAACAAGTCGGAATATATTACGTTGACTCATCCCTTCCAAATGATTGGAGATAATCAACTCGCGGATGGCAATAGGTACCCAACCAGGCATCATATATTGCGAAGAAAGACTGTTATTAGACATTTTCAATATAAATAGACGGAAAAAAGCTCAACCAATGAATTTTTTTACAGATTTCCTGATTTGGTCTGAAGTGGCCGAATACATTTTTCCAAGAAAAGATTAGCTAACTACAAGCATTGTAGCATTTCTCCTTGAGATTTAAAGTAAACAGTGATGATTAAGTCTCAACATTAATGAAATCCTCTTTCTGCAACCCCAAATCTAATTAAAAAATAACTATGACATTCTTGGCGTCCGTTTCTTAGGAACATTTATTACAAATCATGGGTGGCCGAACTCTTTTTTCCAGTACTGTAGAGTCTAAATAAGTCATGTGTGCTTTGATATAAATTACTTGTTTCACATAAGTTAGTGTAAATCTGTGCGATGTTCGCTTTAATAATCACAAGTTTGATTTCTGAGAATACTTTACAATAACTATTATTTGTGCAAAGTGAAACAAGAAACAACTGTTCAAGCATTTAGTGTAGTATACACAAACAAAGAGTTAAAACAATGAAAATTAGTCCGTCTGGGTTAGATCAAAAATAAAACACTTTTCATTTCTATTCTTTTACTTTCATAATTAATTAACCATTTGAGGGTTGGTGGTACATATATGTCCCACCTAAGCAATCTGTTTTTCTAGACTGCTATAATTCACAGTATATTTGTAATTTTGCATGCCTAATCTTATGATAGTGACAAGTGAATATATTTATAAAGTTTCAGCCAAATTGCTAATTGTACTCAAACTTTTTGTTTTTTCAACTTGAGCATACTATTTCTGTTTGATCAATCTGATCACTGATTTGGAAATGACAATAATTTAATAAATCATGTCGTAAAAAGGGGTTTGTCAACCAATATGTGTGAAAAATATCCTAGTCTATTACCATTTGTTGGCAATCATTAATGCAATCCCCTAAGACCTGCAGGTACATATATGTGCCACCCTAGTGTAGTGTCATAGAGGCATTTCAAAATTTAATTTTGGCGGTGGGGTGGTTCTCACGATCGGCTTAATGCAAATCATACGTTTTTATTACTAAAGCAGTTTCAGTTTCCTTAGCGGCCTTAAAGGGTTAAACGAACTAGGTAAGTTAACTAATTTCGTGTAGTATTAATTATAAATTTTAATAAATAATAACTTAGTACATCCACATAAATTATCTACGGCGTGGGGTGGGTTGAGGGAGTAGAATATTGCGTTCACAACAAGATGAGTATAAAAACTAAATAATGAAACTAATTACAGTGAACAGAGACACATTGTCTCAAGTGTTGTCGTATAGTACCTAAGCGCTTTTGCATTAAAACTGCATTAAGTTTTGGAAAAAATTTTTGACAAAGGTAAGGCAAGTAAGCTTTGTTGGTTATTGAAGATGCTATACAAGAAGATAATTTATCTAACTTAATGCTATAAGATACAGCAGCAGCTAGTCACGCCGTCCAACGTGTGAGGCTGGTTGTGATGGCTTGAATGTCGCTTTCTAAAAGCGGTTTTTCAGCCGTAGGACCTGCTCTTCAATTTTTTTCGGTCATTTTGTGAAAGGAGTAAACTAAGCCAGTGGCATGTGAAGCGTTTGAATTCATGCTTCAATATAAGTACTCATTTTTAGTGGGTAGGATGCCGAGTCGGCACTTTTTCTAAGTTTCCCGGATTATTTCCCAAAAATTCTTGTAGTGATGCAACAAGAGTTGATGAACTGTTCTGGATTGATAAAGTTTATCGAGTAGATAAGCGTTGTTTGTTTCGCCATCCTCAAAAACTCCAGTAACAACATTGACTACCTAGCAGATAGAAGAATCTGTTGTCTCGTTATCCTTTACCCAAACGTACTTTTCGGAAATCGTGAGTGCTGACTTGATGTCACAAAACTTTTCTTCATATATTTTGGACAGATGATTTCTTTTTACCGTACTTTCATCGGGAATATGTCGAATTGTATGGCATTGCAAAAAATGTTAAATTTTTCGTTATTGACTAGAAATTAATGTCAGCTCGACTAGTGCTGGCTAAGGCTTTTTAAATCCGTTAGTGAATTTCCTTCCTCAGCTTGAAGAGTGACATTAGTAAGAAATTGTTGGGGTGTGAAATTTTGGACACACATGACAAATAAATTTTGACTTAAAAGTTCTACTAAGATATCAAGGTTTAAAAAATGTGTCACCGCACCATTTAGTGTTCCCAAAATTGTTAAATATACGCGTTTCGAGGTTGGCAAACTTTTTTAAGAACTACAACCACATCCTAAAATTCGGTTTTTGTAAAATTTGGCCCATACATTCTTCTGAAAATAATTTGCTTTTTATGCTGAATTTGGGCCCAAATCATGAATAATGTATATTAAATAAATGTGGAGTTGTTTTAAATATTGCTTAGTTTTAAACACTCAAATGATAAATGCCTATTTTTCTCAATCTCTTCATGTTTTTATAGTCTTACAATTTGAAATGATAATTTATGTTAGACTTTATAAAATATGAAGTTCCTGCACTTTACTTTCATACAACTTTTAATATCAATAGTTAACTCCATTTTTATGGAATTAATTGTGTGCATCTAATAAAATGTATCACTAGGGAATTAAAATCCATTTTTTTGTAAGCCCTTGTGGCATTTAACCGGTTATTCATTTTTATTTTATTCCATTCAATTACAAATAGTTACGAAAAAGTAATAACTTCAATAAGATAAACAATTGATTTTAATTTTAAATCTATTTCAAAATAAACCTCGAATACATAGAACATTTCGAAGCTCATTTAGGTTGCTTCAAAAAGACATTTTAAAGGCGATTTTTCAGCCGTAGGACCTGCTCTTCAATTTTTTTCGGTCATTTTGTGAAAGGAGTAAACTAAGCCAATGGCATGTAAAGTGTTTGAATTCATGCTTCAATATAAGTACTCATTTTTAGCGGATATGATGCCGAATCGGTACTTGTTCTAAGTTTCCCGGATTATTCCCAAAAATTCTTGTAGTGATGAAACAAGAGTTGATGAACTGTTCTGGATTGATAAAGTTTATCGAGTAGATAACCGTTAGAGGGCTTATAAACGCTTAAATAAATTTCGTCGAATGCAACTACATATAATGTGAACATTTGAAATCCTGATTTATACACATTTATCTCCATTCTCGAAATCATACAAATACTGCAAATTGTCGCCAAGGCGAAATTCTGAAATACAAACAAACAGCACTACATCAAACTAACCAACAACAATATAAACATATACATATTTACAGAAGAGCAACTGAACTGTACACAATAACTCTAAAAATTAAATCTGACTATTCGGACCTCCATTGGGCATCGAGGGAATTTCCTGTGCTAAAAGTGTGACTTCTTCCTCGTCATCGGATATCTCATCATTTGTTCTCCTTACACTGGTAAACCATTGATTAGCAAGTTGGCGCATCTTTACTTTACCATTGCGTATCTCTTCCGGAGTGAATTGGCGAATAAAAATAGCTTTTAGATATATTTCATCTAGACGCATAAAGCCTTTTTTATTTCTGGAATAAACGAATCCAACTTCAGGATCCATTTCAGATTCCGTCATTTCAGAATACTGTTCAGAATCTAAAGCATGCCCCATCTCCTCCGTTTTTGAAAGGGTGAGATCACGGCGTTTCCGATGCTTACGCCTACCTTTCGACTTACCTTTCGGAGGTAAATAACTTGATTCGTTCACATCCCCAATTATCTAAACGAAAAACAAATGTACTTTAATTTTATAGGATGGAGTTATTTTGATTTTTTAGATTTCGATAGATTTTTAGAAATGAATCGATTCATAATTTCAACTTCGATTATCTCTCAATTGACCACAGGATCACCATGCTTAAAACATGGGTTGTTCCAAACATTGTTTAAAACAGTGGGTTGGACACATTTATTTTGCAATTTATTAATGTTTTTTTGTATAAAAATTTTTTTAGAATGTTCGGAAAATAATGTTTAACATCCACACAATCGTGCTATTATAATCAACTTTCTACCGAAAAATTCAAAATTTGCGCTTTGCTCATCTGCATGAAACGAAAAATTAATGTTGATGAGTTTAGCATAATTCATTATAGATATTTTCAGCACGGTAACAAAAGAAAAATTTTGTTTTAAGCGTCTAAAATGTTTTTTAAATACACTTTTTTGCAAACTGTGTCTTTGCAGCATGTAGCGAGAAACTGAATAGCGCTTTTTCAAACAGATTAAAAAAGACATTAACGTATATTAAAGCTAACACAGTCATCACATGATGTCTTAAATTTTGAGAAGCCGATGTTATACTATCCCACGAATGTCACCCTGTGACTAAAAAATTAATCAAATTATTTCGATTTTTTGTACTGAATCGATTCAAATTTCGATCGTTTAAATCGCCGTAATTTAATAGTTTATCCTAGCACACGATTCAAGCAAATTGTGCAATGCACACAATGAGGTAAAAGTAACATGCTTTCATTATCTACACTGAACGGCTTGTTCTTCTGTAGTCAAGAGTAATAAGCAAATAAATAGTAGCGAAATATGCAAAAACATGTATAAAATTGAAATACCATACCTGCATCAATGGCATTGTTCCACCACCCAAAAACAATGTTGTGAACAGCACCACGATTAGGGTAGTTGTGATGATGACGTGTCGAGATTCACGGCTAAAGTCCATGTGCAAACTAAGAGCAAATGCGATGGCGCCACGTAAGCCAGAGAACCACATGATAGCCTGCATTTTTTTCGTAATTTTATGATCTCGAAAAAAATTGAGAAGAATGGACAATGGGAAAATATTACAAGCTCTCGAAATGAGAATGAGAATTATACTCCAGACAACAAGCGAGAGTTCAATTCTATGGCGGTAGCTGAAAATTGCTAAGCCCAGGTAGGCAAACACGCAGTTCTCCGCTAAAAAAGATGCAGTCCGAAATGTTTGTTGTACTGTGATCTGAGTCATGGGCGACAAATTGAAGTGTGTGTAATGCGACATGGTTATACCACCAAATAGTACAGCCATTATTCCACTCAAATGAACGCTTTCAGCTAAGACGTAAGGAAGATATGAGAAAATAAGTATAAAGCCAAACTCCAGTGAGGGTGTTTCCCTTAAATCGATGTACTTAGATAAAATGGCAGAAACAAGTCCGAATGCAGTACCCATCAATGCGGAAGCGAAAAACATGATGCAGAAGTGCTTTAGCCCAAAAAGCCAAAGAGATGTAGTGGACATTGTCACCAACCCGGGTTGGCCGAGCATCAAAATAGTAGTAGTCATAACAATTGCGACTGCATCGTTTAAAACACTTTCACCGAAGACTAACATGTACAAAACCTCGTCAACATTGAGTGCTCGAAATATTGCCAAAGTGGCTACTGGATCAACAGCCGATACCAAGCTTCCAAAAGCAAAACTTTCAATAGGATTCAGTTTATATACAACTCCAGCAACTCCAAGAATGTAGACTCCGAATCCAATCACTATTGCAGAAATCGCGGTGCCGAAAATGGCAAACACAAGTATAGAACCGAGATTTTGAAAGAAGTTCCCCTTATGCAAAGAATATCCGGATTCAAAAATAATTGGTGGTAAAAAAATTAAGAAGAACATTGTCGGACTAAACATTTCGGCTTCTTTAAGATCTACAATTCCATACATGGAGCCAGTTTTCAATATGAGGCCAAGTACGCCACCAAGAAAGACAACGGAAATACTTTCAGGTAAATAGTGAAACTTGAAATGAATTAGAAAATGGATTAAAAATATCGAAATGATAAGAACGCTGAGCGCAAAGAATATAGCCAAACTGTTGCTATGCTCAATTTCCACTTCAGAAGGCTGACCATTGCCGGGAGTGAGCGTATTAGCGAATGATGTCAGAGTAGTGTTGAAAGCAACGGTTTCCATGATAAAGATTGTGTCGCTAAAAAAGACTACATAAGTTAATCCAATAAGCACAGTAAGCCCACAGCACAAGTACACGTAAGACATTTATTCTGATGATTTATATCCTTCTCACAGCTTGGAAAACACAGCTTTAATAAATAATACTGGTGAAATTTTTAAACAAAGCTCAACAATTCAATCCAATTACGTACATAACATTCGACAGCTGTTACAAAAGTTATCGCTTCATCCCACCTTTCAACAATTAAACCTAATATCAATTTATGATAATTCAAGTGAAAACAACGACACATTCAATCGAATGATATCCCAGTTAAAACGAATAAAATCATTCACGTGCATGGTTCAGAGGTTTATTACATATGTACATACGTCAGAAATCAATGTGACGTTTTCAATTTAACTAAACGCACATCAAAACAAACGTTTGGCGCTTTCCAATATTTAATGAAATTCGATGTAAATTTGTCTGGAAAAGTACAAAATATTTAAATATTATAAACTGTACCAGAGATAGACACGAGCAGGTGAGGTCAATTAAATATTGATATTGGAATAAAATAAATACAATATATTTAATTCAGAAAGGCTAAAATATAATACATATACTTACTGAACACTATTATTCATAGAAACACTACTTGAAAATATAATAACTGAGCATTGTATAGGAAAAGTGGCAAAAACCAAATTTGCAGTAAGGTTCTGCAGGATCAGAATTTTATTGGTCCTAGGCTCGTCTCCTGACAACTTATATTTTGGCCAAAATAGGCAAAAATTATCGTAATATTTAATACCCGTTCCCAAACTCATCGGACTAGCACCAGTAAATCCCATGCGATTGAATATTTCCGTCAAACTTCAATTTGCAGGCATTAGAAGGAATTTTTCCTACGTAAAATACTTCTAAAACTATTATTATTATTATATTTCTAATGGCGCCCTATTATAGAGCGCCGACACAACAAACGTCAATTGTTAAAAAGAACTGTCTATAGATCCTTGCGAAAAAGTGTTCTGTCGCTAATGGAGCGTAACTGCTCAGGGAGAGAGTTCCATTGAGGTGCAATAACACAAAAGGCACGACCACTCTTTTGAACATGATGCTGGAGTGTAATAAGACGAATGTGTGGGTGGAGTAGAGAAGACGACGGTTGAATCATCAAGAGAGATGATAGGTAAGGAGGCGAACACTGTGAGTGAAGACATTTATGAACAATCATGAGTAGTTTATAGAGGATTCGAAAGCGGACTGTGGATAAATAGAGGCTGCGAATAAGACTAGAAGGGGGATGCACGGCCGTGCTCCGCATATATGAACCGGGCCGCACAGTTTTGTACTCTCTGTAGAGAGGATAGGATATAGTCAGAGCATGAGAAAAGAAGAGAATTGGAAAATTCGATGCGGGAGAGCATGAACGTGAACAAGAGCCTTGGCAGAATCACAACAATAATTTCAATTTTACTAAACACTATTTAACCTTAAACTGCATACGTATTTTTAAATGTCAAAGCGTTCTTTCCACATTTTCAAGCCATTTTCTCCAAGCCTATTATTTAATTTGGAGAAATGTACATATGACAATTGTGTTTTATTAGACATACAACTGCGCATTAATAGAAAAAGGCTTACCAGTTTAAAAGAAGACGTTCCCCCAGCGAAGTTGCTCGTGCATACTGATTGTTTTGGCTGAAACTAAAATATTAGCAAATTCATTGGCAAAAAACCAAATAAAAATAATAACATCAATCACCACTAGCATCAACTTGTCTTACTTCAATTGCGCAATCATGTACACGTAGACAGAGAATTGATTCATTCATGCCACAAAATTTACGACATACGCATGCTTAGGTGAGCAGTGAAAATCTTGTTTATATCTGTAAACCAAACCCTAAGGCATGGTAAACAGATCAATAACATCACCAACAATAGCATTTATATATCTAGCATTGAAATAGATAAATTGTCACTAATGCTATGGACAAAGAACTGCATGTGTGTCAACCCGCCCCACGTTGACAAATGGACTTGGCTCTGACATGAGGAGTAAAATTATAAGCTGGGACGGGTTGGTCCACACCAAATACATTACTATCACTTTGATTACTAGCATTGACAAGCATACCAACACATTTATTCTTTGATGTATCATCAGAAAGAANAGACGCCGAGAGAAGCTTCAATAAATGTAAGACAGTTCTACGAGTAAATCTCCAAAAACATTTCAACATATTTTTTTGTTCATTGCAATAGACTAAGCTTTTTGAACAATTCCCAAATTTCAGTTCAAGCACATTCATTTAAGGGCATATTTCTGCATATTTCTCCCAAATTAATGCATGNGGATAGGATATAGTCAGAGCATGAGAAAAGAAGAGAATTGGAAAATTCGATGCGGGAGAGCATGAACGTGAACAAGAGCCTTGGCAGAATCACAACAATAATTTCAATTTTACTAAACACTATTTAACCTTAAACTGCATACGTATTTTTAAATGTCAAAGCGTTCTTTCCACATTTTCAAGCCATTTTCTCCAAGCCTATTATTTAATTTGGAGAAATGTACATATGACAATTGTGTTTTATTAGACATACAACTGCGCATTAATAGAAAAAGGCTTACCAGTTTAAAAGAAGACGTTCCCCCAGCGAAGTTGCTCGTGCATACTGATTGTTTTGGCTGAAACTAAAATATTAGCAAATTCATTGGCAAAAAACCAAATAAAAATAATAACATCAATCACCACTAGCATCAACTTGTCTTACTTCAATTGCGCAATCATGTACACGTAGACAGAGAATTGATTCATTCATGCCACAAAATTTACGACATACGCATGCTTAGGTGAGCAGTGAAAATCTTGTTTATATCTGTAAACCAAACCCTAAGGCATGGTAAACAGATCAATAACATCACCAACAATAGCATTTATATATCTAGCATTGAAATAGATAAATTGTCACTAATGCTATGGACAAAGAACTGCATGTGTGTCAACCCGCCCCACGTTGACAAATGGACTTGGCTCTGACATGAGGAGTAAAATTATAAGCTGGGACGGGTTGGTCCACACCAAATACATTACTATCACTTTGATTACTAGCATTGACAAGCATACCAACACATTTATTCTTTGATGTATCATCAGAAAGAATTTTACGGCTGAACTTAATGAGTTGTCAAATAGGGTCAATAAGGTAAATATGGTTAAAATACACTCAAAATTAACACTTTTCAAAAAAATCGCATCTAAACCAGTCGAAATTAATAGTAATACTTCATTACTTTTTCTACGAAATGAAATGATGTTGGAAAACACCATATAATAGAACAAAAGTATTTCAATTTCAACAGCTTGTTATCAAACAATGAATACTTTATTATTTAGATCCTTCGTTAATAGCAGTGAGACAAAGAATATTGGATGCAAGCAATATAATGTACCGAAATTTCAATAGTTTGCAAAACAAAAATATAATAAAATTGGAATGACAAATGTGTTATTTTTGTAAAACTGGATATTGTGGCTTTTTAATTTCGAAGAGAACAAGTGTACTCTCGCTGTGACAAAGCTAAATTAGCTACAATATAATTTCGTAAAACTTATCCTAAAATAAGACAACAACAAAGTGTTACAAAATGCATAAGAATTACACACATTGTATTTGATGTTACAATTATCTTTAAGTGCGTTCAAAAATCACTGCAGAGGGGATTTATTGCAGATATAAAATTAAATTTCATTGCTGTTTGCATAAATAAGTATTAAAACACTATTACATTTAGAACGCGCTCCTTGCAAAATCTTGTTTCTAATGAAATCACAATATCAGGAAAATAAAAATTATCTAAATGTAGCATCCTCACTATGCAAATAATACACTCTCCTACACAGATGTTAGTCATGCTCTCCCCTGTTGATTTGAGCAAAAGTATTAAAAAAGTGGCGTCGGAAAGGGCAGAGTTCTTGAATAATAAGGTTACTAAGAATAAAAAGTAAAAAAAAACAAATTCAACTATTAAACAAATTCTGGTACAGTTGAATTCCAGGATTTCCTTCTGCTATAACCATGCATTTTCATATACCTATTGGATTATTTCAAAATTATGGACAAATTAGTTAATTGCGTTCTCAAGTTTGTATGCATATATGAGGCATACGCCACTGATGTCTTTCATAGATAGAAAACATCGCAATTTTTACATAAAAATAACAAATCTATAATTTCACTATGAGATGTAGATTACTAAAAAGAAAGTGTCTGCCTCCAAAATTTAAGAATAGTTTACTTCCATTAAATAACGCTGCGCAATACAATTCTAACTTTCTCATTAGAAACTAGCTATAAAGGAAAGATTTCTGCATCAATATTTGCATAATTTTGCTGGATGTTACAACCTGACAATTCAGAAGTTCTTATAAACAAAAGTGCAAGAAACATTATTTGTAAATGGACGAATTTTAAAACTGAGAAAATAAGCTGTCTAATATAGTCTACCTCTTTGATGCACAATTGAGATTAGAGCCGTTAGCATTGAATAAATGTCAAAAATGGAGATAAATCGTACTTTATCATTCACATCACATGCAGTTATCTTAACCCTTGAGAAATAGTGGCATATCTCAAACTTGAAAGAAGATTTAACCTGATATTTGTTGACCATCTCAAATATTTTTAGCAAGAGAAATGTCAAAAAATGTCAATAAAAATCGAATCACTACTTTCTCAATGTGTTCATTTATCATTGGCTAAAAGCCTGTCAAATATTAGCTTTGTTGTTGTCTTTTAATACATTTTTCAAATGTTTTGCTATTGTAGTCAATTTTTTTTGAAATTAGCGCTAAAATTACGTCAGAGTGTCAACATATCCATTGTTTGTTAACTTAATATTCAAATTCAATAATATGCTTGTTGCTGAATTGTATTGATTGTGTGGGAGGTGCTGCTAGAGCACGTACGTACGTCATATTGCAGACAGGGTTTTAAATTCAAGCAGCTATGTTAATAGGAGAACAACCAAATCAGCGCTGAAGCAGTTGCCTGAAAAACCCACAAACTACGCCTCGAAAAATTCCATTGAGCCCAATATTTCTAGCACTTGCAGAAAATGGATTGTTAATGACAGAAAAAAGAAGTAAACCGTGATTTGGCGCAGGAGAACCATCTAAACATTATTCTAATTGTAAAATGTACTCAAAAAGACCTGTAAAAGAAACCATTCAGATACCATAACATTTTCAATGATTGTCGAGTATTTAACTTTTAAATGAAACAGGCATTTTGTAAAACAAATTATATGTTCTTTGAAGGCTAGAATTGAGAGAAGTCATGGATGTTAATTTGAATAGAAGAATCATTGTAAGTAAATACAATTGTTACATTTCTAGATGCGACAATTTATTTGTTTACATTTTAAAATTGGGAAATTCAATGTCAACAGCATACAATTTCAATATTTGCGAGAACGAGTGTTTAAGCCTGAGATTAATCGTTGTAGCGGATCAAAGTGCAAGTGATAACTACATGGGTTGCAAAGGTATCTGCATCAAAATCAGGGGCGAATGCAGTATTCAAATCTTAAGAAACTCTATCTTGTGCATTAATATTTATTAAGTACTTAGTTAATACAGACTAATACAATAATTGCAATGCAAATTTTAAAAATTTCCCATTTCTATTGAACAAAAGACGTCATCGATTGGAAGATGCCCTTTAATACAAGGCGCATTAAAAATAGATTGCAAGAAATAGTAGACCAATAAACCATAGTACAATCTACTTATAATACCCTACAATCATCTAAATAAGAACAAAGATATGCATAAAAACAATTAAATTGAAGCATGTAGTAATGCAATTTCAAGCTGCAGCCCTTTGTTGTACACCCATGCAAAGAGGAACAATAAAGAAATGTTAAAATACTTTGAACATTTGTTTGTGTAGCGACTCCTGTTGCTGCAATAAAGACATTTGATTGGCTAATCTGTTGAATTTTAATATTTTTAATCATTACTTTCCAAAGCTATAAAATTATGCCTCTTTATATTATAGAATGAAACAACTAAAAAGGATCATTTTTAAAGAACTAAAAATAATTAAGAAAGAAATTTTCGCTAAAAGTATTTTCAATTACAAAATTATTAATATTTCTTAGGCAAACTTCAAATTGACTATTCAAGATTAGGTAAACAACTCGAGTCGAATAAAATTTTAGAGTACACGCAGAAGCTCTAGATCATAACTTAAGTGGTCATTAAATTGATTATGTCGAAAAACGCAGATCTTATCTTTTCAACTCGTATGTCACAATAATTTTTTAAATAGTTTGAATTTGTTCTAAATATTTCCGTGTTCTCTTTATTGCTGTGCGTGAAAGCCTTGCCTGCTAATACAAAAATTGATGAAAAACTAAATAATAAACCACTTACGTCATTAAAAATCATGCGGTCATCAAAATTCTTAACGCTTGGTATTAATAATGCTGATATGAGGAAGATTTGTGGAAAGTTTCGTTTTAATATCAACATCCAGTGCAGAGTGAGATAGGGGAGGTTTATCAGATCGTAAAATAGGTATGAGTAACATTAATAAGAAATGTGATTTAAAAACAATGGCTATAGTGGAAATGAAGCAAGACTATTATTTTTTCTACATATGGACAAATTAGTTAATTGCGTTCTCAAGTTTGTATGCATGGGCATTCCTGATATGGAATCCGACAGTGGTATTTTTGAGGAAAGAAACGATTTTTGGTGATAAGC
>CABFPE010000036.1:1836918-1868008 GCA_900660155.1 Hofstenia miamia | reverse complement strand
TTTATCAGATCGTAAAATAGGTATGAGTAACATTAATAAGAAATGTGATTTAAAAACAATGGCTATAGTGGAAATGAAGCAAGACTATTATTTTTTCTACATATGGACAAATTAGTTAATTGCGTTCTCAAGTTTGTATGCATGGGCATTCCTGATATGGAATCCGACAGTGGTATTTTTGAGGAAAGAAACGATTTTTGGTGATAAGCAGGTACGGCCACAGTGAAACTGGCATATGATTGGTTTTTGCCTAAAATAGATGGTTCCATTTAAGACAAAATTACCGTAAGTAGGGTATTCAAAAAATAAAATTTACATTTCAGTGTTTTTTGTTACTACTAAAAGTGGAAACTCGGAGTTCTCTGCAGATAGCGGGGTTGAAAATCCAATACCCATAAGGGCTAGTAAGTAAATACAGAATAACCCTGACTTATCGCCACTCTTTGTACCAAGAGAATTTTCGGCGCTAAGCTGGGTTGAGCATATTATAGCTGTAAGTGTTCCAATATAACATGTATCACTATTCCTAATGTAAACTGTTTTAAGATTTAGCACAAATTTAAGAAAAAAGAAGACAAATGTACTATTTTACACTGTCCAAGAAATTCTTATGTTTCTTAAAAAAATTTTTATAACTTAAAAAATACACTTTAATACAAATTTTTAAAATTACATTCAAGCATGTTCTCCAATAGATGTTCATGGCTCTGACTCGTGATTTCTTGACAAAAAACTTTTTAAAAGGTTGAAAATCAGTTTGTCCGCACATGTTTAATGTTAAGAAGTCAGTTATTTTGGACTGCTTCATTTTAGAAGCAAAATCATGGCGAATGGCAGTACAGGAAGTGGCAAAATTTTTCATTAGTAATCGCTTGGTACAGCCCAATTTGGGCGCTAAATCGAGGTTATAATGCACTTGACTATCTTTTCTAGTATATACGCAGCGTAACTACATAGCATTATACAAAACGAGTGAAAATCATATTTAAGTGTGCTTTGGAATAATTTCTACTTTCAAAATACAATAAAACTTCCATATCGCAACTACTTCTTCAATGTATTTCTTTCCTTGTTGTAAAGATAGGTTAAAGAAATCATACCTGGAATCAGTTTATTTCTTGGAACAAAAATATTTTCCTGATCAACAGCTGGTAATATCTTTCCTCGAAAACATTTAATTAAGATCAGCAAGAATCACAACAATTTATTACATTAAAATATGATAAAATCAAAAAATTGCAAACAATTTTTCAACAGCCTTCTATAAAAACGATAAACTTATTCTAAAATCAGTAAGATGCATACATACTTCTAGCGCAAACCAAATCTGACAGAAGAAATTTTTTATTAAAACTTACTTTTCATTAAAACGAATATTTCCATTGTGAGGGATTATATTAGCAATACGATAAGCAACGATGCAATTAAATACTCCATATTTAGGAAAATGAACATCTATTGATGCGCATGTTCAATATAAGTTGAATATTTTGGTACACTTTCAACTCGATCAATATAAATTATTTTAATATGAATTGTTTAAGGTGAAGTTAAATAATATATTTTTATTGGTTGCTTAATAAAACATCATTGTTTGGTAGCACCTTGTTCGAGAGGATAAAAACACTTTATTTGCAATGACAATCATTTTGAAAGAGTACATAATATGTACTCCATTGTGAGGGATTATATTAGCAATACGATAAGCAACGATGCAATTAAATACTCCATATTTAGGAAAATGAACATCTATTGATGCGCATGTTCAATATAAGTTGAATATTTTGGTAGCACCTTGTTCCAGAGGATAAAAACACTTTATTTGCAATGACAATTATTTTGAAAGAGTACATAATATGTACTCCATTGTGAGGGATAAATGTGAAAACTATAAAGTTCCAATTTCAGATGAAAGCCTAATATAATTAATCGTTGTTTAGTTTGTTAAAAATATCATAATAATTCGAATGGTTAAGCCGCTCTCACCATATTGTGCACTAAAATGGAAATTTAAGCCCAGAATAGCAACTGATCTTTGGTCATAAATCCTTTCAACACATGTCCTTTAGATTTAACAAAAAATAAGGAATTGAAATTTAAATAAGCAATATCTGAATTACTAATTCTATTTTCAGTGTAAGCATGTGATAAATCAATAAAGAAAATAATTAAACGCACATATGTACAGAATGGGCAATATTCATAAAATTTGAGAGTCAATAAAAAGTGCAATATACTACATAGCATAAGTTGCAATAAATGCTGTCACAAAATTCAGCGTTTGCATTTAAAAAAATGTTCCCTGCAAATAATACATCAGTGCAAAAATGTAGAAAAATTATACAATTATAAATCGGACTAGCCATGATCATCATTACTAAAGTAACAAATTTGGCCACATTCGGAAACAAAATTGTCTCCGATAAAATATTTAATGTTTGGAAATAATTACATTACTTACCATGACAGAAATGTAAATCACGCGTTGAGATTGATTTAGTTCTTTTCAGCATATAAATGGAGAATAATGGTTAATATTTCAGAACTATGTATTCCATTTGGACAATATTTGGTTATAAAAAATGGAAAACAATATTGCAATAAAAAACAGAAATGTCTTTCTAAATTACATCTTACAAATGCAGAAAATTTAGGTAAAAATACTCCAATATGCACATAAGTCTTTGTTAAGATAAATCATCATATAACATAAAAATATAAATATACATAGAACATACAAAATTGATAATCAGAAATGCTAATGCATCATTGGTTCAGACCGCCCATCGCATTGATAAATCATCATATAACATAAAAATATAAATATACATAGAACATACAAAATTGATAATCAGAAATGCTAATGCATCATTGGTTCAGACCGCCCATCGCATTGATAAATCATCATATAAAATAAAAATATAAATATACATAGAACATACAAAATTGATAATCAGAAATGCTAATGCATCATTGGTTCAGACCGCCCATCGCATTGATAAATCATCATATAACATAAAAATATAAATATACATAGAACATACAAAATTGATAATCAGAAATGCTAATGCATCATTGGTTCAGACCGCCCATCGCATTGATAAATCATCATATAACATAAAAATATAAATATACATAGAACATACAAAATTGATAATCAGAAATGCTAATGCATCATTGGTTCAGACCGCCCATCGCATTGATAAATCATCATATAACATAAAAATATAAATATACATAGAACATACAAAATTGATAATCAGAAATGCTAATGCATCATTGGTTCAGACCGCCCATCGCATTGATAAATCATCATATAACATAAAAATATAAATATACATAGAACATACAAAATTGATAATCAGAAATGCTAATGCATCATTGGTTCAGACCGCCCATCGCATTGATAAATCATCATATAACATAAAAATATAAATATACATAGAACATACAAAATTGATAATCAGAAATGCTAATGCATCATTGGTTCAGACCGCCCATCGCATTGATAAATCATCATATAACATAAAAATATAAATATACATAGAACATACAAAATTGATAATCAGAAATGCTAATGCATCATTGGTTCAGACCGCCCATCGCATTGATAAATCATCATATAACATAAAAATATAAATATACATAGAACATACAAAATTGATAATCAGAAATGCTAATGCATCATTGGTTCAGACCGCCCATCGCATTGATAAATCATCATATAACATAAAAATATAAATATACATAGAACATACAAAATTGATAATCAGAAATGCTAATGCATCATTGGTTCAGACCGCCCATCGCATTGATAAATCATCATATAACATAAAAATATAAATATACATAGAACATACAAAATTGATAATCAGAAATGCTAATGCATCATTGGTTCAGACCGCCCATCGCATTGATAAATCATCATATAACATAAAAATATAAATATACATAGAACATACAAAATTGATAATCAGAAATGCTAATGCATCATTGGTTCAGACCGCCCATCGCATTGATAAATCATCATATAACATAAAAATATAAATATACATAGAACATACAAAATTGATAATCAGAAATGCTAATGCATCATTGGTTCAGACCGCCCATCGCATTGATAAATCATCATATAACATAAAAATATAAATATACATAGAACATACAAAATTGATAATCAGAAATGCTAATGCATCATTGGTTCAGACCGCCCATCGCATTGATAAATCATCATATAACATAAAAATATAAATATACATAGAACATACAAAATTGATAATCAGAAATGCTAATGCATCATTGGTTCAGACCGCCCATCGCATTGATAAATCATCATATAACATAAAAATATAAATATACATAGAACATACAAAATTGATAATCAGAAATGCTAATGCATCATTGGTTCAGACCGCCCATCGCATTGATAAATCATCATATAACATAAAAATATAAATATACATAGAACATACAAAATTGATAATCAGAAATGCTAATGCATCATTGGTTCAGACCGCCCATCGCATTGATAAATCATCATATAACATAAAAATATAAATATACATAGAACATACAAAATTGATAATCAGAAATGCTAATGCATCATTGGTTCAGACCGCCCATCGCATTGATAAATCATCATATAACATAAAAATATAAATATACATAGAACATACAAAATTGATAATCAGAAATGCTAATGCATCATTGGTTCAGACCGCCCATCGCATTGATAAATCATCATATAACATAAAAATATAAATATACATAGAACATACAAAATTGATAATCAGAAATGCTAATGCATCATTGGTTCAGACCGCCCATCGCATTGATAAATCATCATATAACATAAAAATATAAATATACATAGAACATACAAAATTGATAATCAGAAATGCTAATGCATCATTGGTTCAGACCGCCCATCGCATTGATAAATCATCATATAACATAAAAATATAAATATACATAGAACATACAAAATTGATAATCAGAAATGCTAATGCATCATTGGTTCAGACCGCCCATCGCATTGATAAATCATCATATAACATAAAAATATAAATATACATAGAACATACAAAATTGATAATCAGAAATGCTAATGCATCATTGGTTCAGACCGCCCATCGCATTGATAAATCATCATATAACATAAAAATATAAATATACATAGAACATACAAAATTGATAATCAGAAATGCTAATGCATCATTGGTTCAGACCGCCCATCGCATTGATAAATCATCATATAACATAAAAATATAAATATACATAGAACATACAAAATTGATAATCAGAAATGCTAATGCATCATTGGTTCAGACCGCCCATCGCATTGATAAATCATCATATAACATATAAATATACATAGAACATACAAAATTGATAATCAGAAATGCTAATACATCATTAGTTCAGACCGCCCATCGCATTGATAAATCATTATTTAGTAATATTAAACTGTCTTTAGAAAACGTCTCTTAAGAGTTTCTGGAGGAAACTCCAGAGATGTGAGATATTGATAGAAAGAGCATTAGAAGACAGCAGATTAACAGCAGATTCAAATGTTAGCTTGATCAGAATAAGCATGTGAGAAATTACCAAACCATGTATATAGTTAAAAACCGAGTTCAAGGGCAACTAATTTAACTCAGTGGATAGAGGTAAATAGTGTCATCGTATTCAACTCTAACAGTTAATTTCTTTCAGTTAAAAAAATAGAGGTGTGACAATGATAATTCATAACAAAAAACATTAGAGACTGCAGGACACAAATTTGAATCCCGGATGGGTCGGCGAGAGGCCGTTTGCGAATTAAGCTAATTCTCTTGGCAAGAAAATCCGACAACCCTACTCGGTTGCACATAATTGTTCGAAACACATTTATATAATCTCCATTAGCGAAAATAATGTGTAGTTAAGAATTCGTTTAAGAAATGAAAAGTTTTTTTTCCAATCTGGCATCAATCGATTTTCACTCTCATTTAAAACCATGGAAAACCATACCATGGGGGACCTGACTAAATTATGTTTTCAATTTTGATTTTGAAAGTTGTGAATATTTTTTAAAAACATGTTATTCTCCAACGATTATTTTCAATAGAAAATTTGCTTTACGCTTCCACTTCGTGTCCAAAATAGAGAATGGCTATTATTAGCGAGGAAAAATGTAATTAATAAATTCTAGACAATATTTTAAAGACCTTTGCCGAATGCGTATATCAATGAGGCTCCGCAACTTTTACATCACACTATAGATATGCTTCAGCTTAATATCAAGTTGTTTTTTGTAACTAATTTAATTGATTGCGACAGCCATTGAAACCAGAGGTAAAAACTAGTTGGATGAAAATGAATGTCGAGAAACATTGGTTTGTAGGGTCGCATATGAGGTTGGGCAGCTTACAAAAGGAATTAATTACATCGACTCATATTTAGAACAAACATTGATTTGTGGACCAGGTTCATGAAAACAATGTTGACGTTTGTTATGAGTGGGAAACACCGAATTTATCACCCTTTATTGAAATTTTGAATTTAAAAAAGTATACACATATATTTGTACGCTAAGCAATTAAGAATATCCTTAAGTACTTTCACTGTTACGCCAAAACAAAAAACGCACAGCTTAATTCTGCTCAATAAAATGAACTCACTTAAAAAATATAATTCATTAAATAGAGAAAAAACATCTATTTCTTCTTCTTCGTAACAGCGTCTATGTGCTGATCGAAATCATCGCCACCGAGATTCAAGAACAAAGCATTAGCATCTAAGTAAACTTTGTTGTTAGATTGCTGGAGTGTTTTCGCAATGTTTTGTGCAGCACGAATTCTGCGCAACTTCAAATAACCAGGATTTTGATTGACAGCATTACCAATCAGACTGGCTGCAGCCGCTTCTCCCTCGGCATGGACTATTTTTTGTAGCTTTTCCTGTTTTGCCCTTTCAACAATGAAATGAGCGCGCTGAGCTTCTTGTTGAGCTACCTAAAATGTGATTGGAATAAATAAGCAAAGCAGAAGAAATATTATTATATTTATCATTTTGAAAATCTTTAAATCATCTTCAAAATTCATTCAAAATTATTAGAATCAGAAATAATACAAATGGATAATTATCAACAATCCTGATTAATTGAAATTTATAGTAATTTACAATATATGTATCAATCATTTTTTAATACATTATAAGCACTTGATTGATGGTACGTTTAGTGATAAGTTGTTGCATTGACATTCTGTCAAATTGTATAAATATGAAATATTGTTCCATTCGCAATTTATTAGACCTACATTCATCGCATTTGTAGAGGGCATTATCTCGATTTATTTAAACGCTAACAGAACTTTGAAACTTCAATGTTTAAAGTTTTGAAAAAACGCTCAAAATAATTTGAATATCATTAACGGCTTCCTTCATCACTAAGATATTTTATACAATTTTAAAACACAACTTCTTTTAAAAGTTGTGCTCGTTGAGAAAATATTGCGAATGTTTTACACGTCTTCATTCAACATAGCGGAATAAACATCTCAATTGTAGGCAATAGTTCAGTGTTAATGCCCCAAAATTTAGTTTCACAACTTTTGGTTCTTGTGATTACAACAAATTAAATTCACATTATTCATAAATGAATATACATTTAAAATACATTACACTTCAGACATTCACTAAGCAATGTCAGACACTTAAAATAATTTTAAGCAAGATCCGCATTTTTTTGATATTCAATTTTGGAACCAAAAACTTAATAAGCTGATATTTTCGAGAAAAAGAATTTGTTGAAAATTTCATAATGCAATCCGATCGCAAATAGAAAACTCTAATTTGAACACTTGGTAAACGTGGAGGTGCTAATTTATTTTTCGATACTTCGTCGATTATTGGCTCCTCAAGGAGAAAGCTAGTGCTAAAACCCTTCGTTTCCGTGCTATTGACAGAAATCCTATATACATATTTTCAATATTGATTGCCAATACATTGCAAATTTAAACTCCTTCTACACAAAACGTGGAAGCAGTACAATAAGAGTCAAAAGCAAATTTATTGCTGTAAAAAACTAGTACAAAGCTACAAACTAGAAGCTACATGTATTTAATCTTACAAGAACTTTATTAGAAGTATTGCTTCAACAAAAAACTAAAATTTATATAAACTACAAAATAAACTAAACTAAACAAAGTCCTCCAATGCATGCATTTTTTTGATGAACCAATTAATTTCTGATGACTTGGCAGATTATGTTTTAATTTACGCTTAAATGTTTTAATATCTTTTGCCAATCTAACGTTTTTGTCCAATTTATTCCAGCAACCTGCAGTATTATATATAATTGAGTTTTCCCAATGTTTTGATTTATTAAGAATGTTAATTATACATTTGCGATTTCTTGGTTTACATGTAACAATGTCATTGGATAGATTTAATGCAGTTGGCATTTTGTTAACATGCTTAAACATTAGAACCAAACTAGCGTACTTGATAAAGTNTTATAAACAACAAAATAAACTAAACTAAACAAAGTCTTCCCATGCATGCATTTTTTTGATGAACCAATTAATTTCTGATGACTTGGCAGATTATGTTTTAATTTACGCTTAAATGTTTTAATATCTTTTGCCAATCTAACGTTTTTGTCCAATTTATTCCAGCAACCTGCAGTATTATATATAATTGAGTTTTCCCAATGTTTTGATTTATTAAGAATGTTAATTATACATTTGCGATTTCTTGGGTTACATGTAACAATGTCATTGGATAGATTTAATGCAGTTGGCATTTTGTTAACATGCTTAAACATTAGAACCAAACTAGCGTACTTGATAAAGTACTTTGGGGGCAACAATTCATATTTTTGTAAATAATTACTAGTTTCTTGTTTGTCAATATTGAATAATGTCCAAATTGCTCCATTGAATGTAACATTTATACGTTCTTGCTGGAATAAACTTATGCCTTGCAAAAGGGCACAAGCATACATGAATTGGCTGCTTACAAATGCATTTATCAATTTAAATAATAATAATAAATACATATAATATAAATGCGTGTGTGTGTGCGAGTGTGTGGCTTTCTAGTGCTATACAAAACTTTCGAAAGAGTTAGTGTGTAATTGTCTATTTTAGAGGAATGTTTGGAATTTTTTTCGGAATTTCTTGTAATGTTTTTCGATTTGAATTTAGTGATCTAAGTTATTCCATACCTTAGTTGCTGTGTGGTGAAAGCTATTATAATGTTTATCTAAGCAGTGTTGACAAAACTTGAATTTATATATAATGGATAACATGCATTGGAATTTGATAGTAAGGAGATATTAGTTTGTAATTCAATCGATAGTCGGATGCATTGTCATGTTTTTGCACGCGAAATTTAGTATTTTAGGGATCAATTTAAGGTTTTAGACAGAATGATGCGATATTTTGAATTTTTATTTGTAAAGAGGAATGAGCAATAGTGAAAGTACGATAAGCAAAGTGAATTTGTTAATTGTTTGTGGCATGTGTTTGAAACATTTCGAAGATGATAAAGATGCCAGAAGCCATTTTTTGAATTTATAGTTAATAATAAAATGGATTTAAAAAGTAAGAAATAAAGATATTTACAATAAAATTAAACAGGAAGAAAAGCGAAAAGCGATACAAAGATGACAAGAGAAGCAAATAAATGAGTTATATTTAAATAGAAACCCGAATTCTGAAAAAAAGAGTGGAGAAACAGAAGGAGCTGTTGTTTGAAAAGATAAGCAGACGATCACAAATCACGTTGAGAATGTGAAATTATGAAATTCGCAATTGGAATATTGGAAATTATTAGCATAGGTAACTTTGTGAATGGGAGGTAGAAGAATAATTTTAGGGCAGGATTGTGAACCATTGATAGAAAAAGAGGATTTTTCGAACTCAAATCATCAAAATTGTAGGCGCTAAGTAGCAATTTATCCAGAAAACCCAAAAAATTTGAGATATTCGGATAAAAAGCCTGGCTTTTAAAAGTTGTAGTAAAGGTATTTTAGATAAATATCGTCAAGGACACAGTGTAAGTAAAATACATTTTGTTGAGAAGAATTTACAAACCAACAACGTGAATCGTAACAAAAGTATTTAGACAGCAGGACTTAATGATTGTTTATTTGACGGAAGGATCGTACGAATAGACAAGGGTAGTATAACACAAACATCTTAAGTGCCCTAATGTAGCAACTGAAAGTGATTTTACATTCGAGTTGGAGGGAGGAATAACTGGTACTTATAACCCAATCAATCAACCTCGCAAAACTAGATGAAATGGGATTCAGTACTTTTATCAGAAGTATTACAATTATTCTGAAACGGTTTTGTAGTGGTTAAGAACTTTAGTGTAACGAAGTAGTCAAAATGACGCCAAAATTTACATTTAGCAACATGATTCCAGTAAACGACTTATCCTCTAGTTCTGTTGATAAATGAGTTGATATTTGTTTCAAGACCAAAAGTCATTCAATTTGAAAATATTTTAACTGCTAAATCAACAAATGTTTTCGTAGAAACAATGTATTCACTTGTCAGACAAATGTTCAATTAGTTTCATGGTTGCTATTGCAAACGGATTTGTATAACTTTATTTAATATGACCTTAGCTATCCGAAAATCAATTTACAAATGTAGAAGTGACTTCTTAAAGCTTTCAATTTGAAAACGTTTCAGGCATTTCAACTATTCTAATCTTAATAGTAAGTATTAAATTGACAAAAATAATTAAAATGTACCGACCTGTTTAGACTCAATTGCAGCTGTAAATTGAGGACCAAAGCTGAGATCGGTAATTGAAACATCATCTAAAATTAAATTAAAGTCTTTAGCTCTTTCAACCAATTCTCTGCGAATTAATAAAGAAACTTGTTGCCGTTGGGTAATTAATTGTGAAGCGTTAAACTTCGCAACTACGCTTTTTAATACTTCATTTATAATAGATGGCAAAACTCTATCTTCAAAATCTAATCCTAGATTGCGATAGATTGTGGGTAAATTGTAAGCATCTGGGCGACAAAGCACGCGGAGCGAAATATTAACGGTTTGTAAATCCTTACTTCCAGTTGGTGATGTTATTTTATGTGGTTTTGTACGGATATCATATACAATTGGATATTGAAACCAGGGAACTCGGAAATGCAATCCTTCAGCAAAAATATTTTTCTGAATTCCGCCAATACGACTGTAAATAATGGCACGATGTCCACCATCAACTGTATACATGGATTCTCTAATTCCATAACCAACACCAACAATCCCTGCTAGAGCAAAAATAGCAGAACCACCCTGAGGAGCTTTAATGATTCGCGACAAAATGTCTCCCAAACGATTCATTCGCTAAAAATATTAGCAAGTTATAAATTTTACTGACAATTGTTGCTTATAGAATGTTACATCAATCAGGAAAATGATTTGAAAATATACCAACGACTCATACAAACGCCAATTATATAAGCATGCATATATTAGCCCTTGTAATTTGAACAGAATTTCATGCGAATTTTGAAATATCGAATTTTAAGCCAAAAAGGACTTATATTTTGACAAAAACGAGTTCAGATTCGACGCCAGAGTTTAAATTCGGTAACGAAGTGGTCTACATCGATAACAAATATTTCAATTTCAACAGCTTTTTAAGGAATTTTAAATACACTTCTAATTTGCAGTGCATTTGTTTTTTAACTACTTGCAACATCGGTATTTCAAATCTGTTTTGATTAAATAGACAATTAAATCATAACGGGTGATCACTAAAAATTTACAATATCCACTGAATAATATTTATTAAAGAAATGCAATTAAAGAAAGTCAAAAAATTTGACATTATTTATTTCATGACAATATTTATTTTTCATAGTTCTTATTTGTTTAAAAGATAGATTCAACATAGATATTGCGGCTTATATATTAGAAATATTATTGGGTGATAGAGTATACTAAAGAAAAAACTCGGTTAATTTGAAAACAATCAGTAACAAAGACATTGTAAATAAAAAGGCATTTGTTCGGGCAAAGTATGAAGTAATTAAACAGGTTTTCGAGTTGAAATTTCAATGGTTAGTAGTACTAAATGGTGTTAGACTACAATATTTTTGCAATTTATTACCATGTGGGTGTGTAACAGTGTTGACGATTGTAAACCACAAATTGCATAATTTTAGAAATATTTGAAAAGCTGGATGCGATATTTGCAAACACGCTACAATTGAAAATAAAAAATATTTCAGCTGATTGTTTCGTATATACAAATATAAGCAATAGAGCTGTTATTTGTTGTATTATAATAATCTTAAAATTATATAACGTGGGTTTGAACAAATTAACATAATGTCTTCAGGCATCAAGATCATTCATCACAGGCATGCAAACGAATGCTGTTAAGTAATCCTTGCCTAGTACGCATTGCCACATAGATTTGTTTTCATTACGGTGGTTAATTGGTTTAATAGCAGTAAACATTATGAAAGGGATTGCCTAATTTATAGAAAAGAGCGCGAGTTTTTGGTTCTGAAATAGCTCAAATTTCGCATTCGCAAAAAGAATATACATCAACAATAGCGCAGAATTTTTTTCTATAGATATATCTCGCGCTTGGTATTTTATACTTAGTTCAAAACTATTAGGGCGCTGGATACAAAAAAAACATATATGCTTATATAAGGGCGCTAGATACTATGGCAGAAGGCTCTGGATAATGTCTAAAATTTTTTTTGAAAAAACTGAAACTCATACATAAGAAATTATACCCCTATTCCAAACCTCAATGTAAACATTTTTGGATTAAGTGAATTATTCTGGCTTTAAATCCAAAAGGGCGCTGGATACTATGGAAAATCGGAAGCTGCGGGCGCTGAATACAAATGTATGTAAAGTCCGTGTATTCGAAAACATATATATATATATATATATATATATATATATATATATTTGCAGTTTGTAATTAATGCCGCATTTATAATCGTCATTTATAATGATTCCCTCATTTATTCGCCGTTTGTAACCATATTAGTAGTTTGTAACCAAATTTTTATTATTATAACGATGTCGCAATTTCAATAGTTTCTTAATCATGTGTAGTACATTGGTGCCTATTCCATTTACCAGTGCCAATGCCTTCCATCGTTGATTAATTTCTTGGCTACAGCAAACTCGAAAGTCTTGAACTTCAACTAAGTGGTGAAGTCTATCTAAGCTTTACTCAATGAGATATTAACGATTATTCCCCAAAATAAAGGATCAAGACGGTAGTGGGCTGTTAAAGGGAATTTCAAAATAAAAAAGTAAGTAATCAATATTCTATACATCTTTAAAGCACATTAGTAGATGTAGTTTTTAATTTGGGAGCTAATGAAGTAGGTGTGAAGTCGATCTAAGCATTATTTGCTGAGATATTACAAACGAAGAATATCTGTGAAAACCAGCAAAAAAATTTTTTTCATTTAAAATTTTTAGAGCCATTAATCCAGTAGGATATGTTTTTGAGAGGGTACTGAAATATACTAACTAGACAATTTCAAAAATTTTGCATTCTCAATTTTAAACCCCAAAAAAGCCATCCTTCGTTTGCAACACATTTTTTTTCAGAATTCGTCGTTTGTAATGAAGATTCACCATTTGTATTTTACAAATTGCGAATATATACATATATATATATATATATATATATATATATATATATATATATATATATAAAAAAGTTTCTATACTATAAGAATACAATTCCACCAGGAAATCGGAAATCAGCTTTTGCATTTTTATTTGCACTAGCCTAAACTCTAGGTTTGGATGCTTACAGCTGATATTTGACTCATTTGGAATTAGTTCCAATTTTTAATTACGTAATAACCGCTTTAAACTTAAAATTTGTATTTGAAAAGTTCTTGGGTTAATTTGGGAACATCGTGGATGCTGCACAATGCTTGAAGTTTAGAAAAGAGTCGCTCCACAAAGGGTTTCTGAAAAATTAATTCGGTTTTAATTTATTGCCAATTAATTGCAAGTGAAGGAATGCTAATTTTTTTAAGAACAATTATTGATTGGACTAACTTCCTCCCCAAATTTGAATTAAAGTCTCTGTACAAAGACGTCTGTTTTCGCTTATCAACGAAAAATATACTTGAACGTTTCTTCTGCATTGAGGGATGCACATATATTGAATAACGAAAGCGACCATTCTCGATGAATTTACAGTATCGATCAATATATTAGAAATTTTTTAAAATTTGATGGATTTAAGGAAAATGCGAAAATCAAAATATTACTAAAAAATATTTATTCCAAATAATCATTAACCAAAAAATTTTACTATCTAATAAATATATTGAAAGGTTCAATATTTTGTTGCATGGCCATTGTTTTTTATTACAGATTTTATGCGGCGAGGAAACAACGTTATTAAAAATTATCTGGCATCCTCCATGTTCTGCTAATTTCTCTTCAATAATGCCCAATAAATTTCAATTGGATTGATGTCGGGTTAGTAATCTGTCCAATCAAGACCACTAATGTGGATTTGCTATGATCACTGAGTCACATACTTTTCCTTGTGACAATGACGAGTCATGTTTAAAAGTTTTGCAGTAAAGTACTAGTATTCTAACATTGAGGTTTTCTTCTGCAAAATGAGATACAGTGCGACTTTCATTATTTCACCACATCTCAAGCCACCACGACAGGGATATCCAAAACACACCCACGCCATGATTTGAGGTGAATGTTTCTCATTAAAACACACAATGCGAGGATCATTTCGATTTGATCCCAGTGGTCTCCAAACATTATTAAATTGCCGAAAGGTGATCTCCATTGGACTACTCTTTGTATTTCTGACAAAATTCCAATTGACGTTTTACTGCTGAAGCAGACATAAATAGTTCCTTTAAAATGGTTCGTGCAGGCATTCACATATCCAGTTGTAAGTGGCGTAATATTTTGCGGCAGATACATTGACATATACAGGTACTTTTGCTTTCATTTTT
This sequence comes from Hofstenia miamia, assembly GCA_900660155.1. Lineage (NCBI taxonomy): Eukaryota > Metazoa > Xenacoelomorpha > Acoela > Hofsteniidae > Hofstenia > Hofstenia miamia. The sequence goes on along the minus strand of CABFPE010000036.1, from coordinate 1,853,013 downwards.
GCTTTTCTGTGTTCAGTTCCTTTGATAGCGCTGTTAGCGGAGGAACATGCAGCAATAACACTGTAGCCTTTCTCGTGAAGCAGAATGTCTAAAACCACGTATATGATCCGAGACATGGTTTGTTTTAACGTCAAAAGATTTCCCACATACTTTTGAAAGTAATTGTATAATAATCTAAAATATGAAATATGAAAGAATGCTGAATTGTTTGGTAATTAAAGAAAGCAAACTACGTTAATTGTGGCAAGAATGTACATGTGTTGTGAGACGAAGGTTAAACTGAAATACGTGTTTTGGCGACTTAATATTTGTGAGAATATTTTTTACTTTATAATGTAGTAAAATTTTGAAACAAATTTCATTATAAAAGAATATAGTATATCATCAAAGATTTTCTAATTAGTGTTTAAATTTAGTGTTAGTACTGTAGAAAAATGCATGATGGTATAATATCCTTTCAAATGATTTGGTGAGACACTGCTTCATGATATTGTCTGAAACAGAGTTTTTATGCTAATTGAACTTTTGGAAATCTTTGTTTACAGTCAACGATCTTTGTAACAATAACTCACCAATTTTTCAATTATCCAAATGGTGTGCCATCAATCATATGAGCATCTCAATAGAAAAATCGAAGAAACTTTTGGTAGGCAATAAACATATTCTGCTAACTTCCAGTGCAGTTCCATTACAATCATAAATTCAAATAATTGGAGTCACATTTAACACAAAACTAATTTGGACGAACCACATCTGCAATTTTCTGAAAAGAGGATTATCAAGACTTGCTTGTTTACTTAGTCTTAAGCATATGTTAACAGTACCACAAATTCGCATGGTAAATAAAAACATAATTTATTGAATCTTCGACTACGCCTCACCTTGCTTTCTTGCACTACCAGATTTCTTGGACAATAAAATCATAAGATTGCTTAAAAGCGGCGAAGGACAATAATATCTGGAACATCTGAACATCTGTAGGCAAAGACCTATTTCAAACTAATTCCGTAGATTACATCTATCCGTCAAAATTATTTCAAGTGTTTTCAACGTATCCAAGCCTTCTCCTAGGAACACAACCAGAACGCTTGCAGTACACTGAAAAATTTAGAATAGGTAAATTCAAAACCGAGTTTAAATGGAAAGTTTTTGCCATACATGGTTAAGTGCCTAAACAACTCACGACCTTATATCCTATTATGTCATCGCGTTATCTAATCAGTGATTTCCTTTTATGCTTTGTAAATTATATTTGTGTGATGCATACCATCGTTTTTGAACTTTACATTTTAATTTAATAATCATATACTTACTCGTAGGTTTTGTTATATACATGTATTATCTAAATTTTGTAGTTGATTTTAGTCAGTTGTTTTCTAAGTGGAAGTTAATTTTATGTTAATATAGCCTAAAATACTTTTTTTAATTTAGCTGATTCTTTTTATGATGACCCACTAGAATACATTCCACCGAATGATGACATTGAACAAATGTCTTTCGAAATCGAAGATGCCTTTGGAACACACGTTGAATCTAGTTATGAATCACTTAATGAACTTATTGAACCCCCAATGATTGATTTACCTGATTATGAATTTGCTCCTACAATTGGTTTGGACCAACTTAATGTATCTAACTCAGAAAATGCTGTTGATGAAATTTTGGAAATTTTTAATTTGTTGTAGTGTTTTTTAAACGTTTTTAGTTGTTATAGAAAGTAAAATGATTTGTTTTGAATGTATCTTTGTATCTAATCTTTTGTTTTTTTGCACCACATACATTTAAATTTGTGAAGTATGAATATCCTTCTCTAAATATGTTAACACTCAGAAAACTCAACTATTTATATTTTGGTTATGGGCATGCCTGTAGTATTTTCAATGGAAACAATTTTGCTTTTAAAAAATTTCGCTTAAAATATTTAATATATTTTGCAATGGTCTTATTGCAAGTCATTAACGAAGTCAATTTCAGTTAGTAATGAAAATAATGATTGTTGTATACATTAAAAAATAAATATGCTCAAACGCTTAGTTCAAATCTAATGAATCTCAATGCTTATTCAAATTATTAGTTTTCAAACTGCGATTGCATACATTTTTTATAAATTACTCAAAAAGTTAGTTTGATAAAATTTCTATATAAATTAATTTTTAATTTAATCAATAAAAGAACGTTATTGACTTGTCAGTAAATATTTAAAATAAATTTAGATTAGCTTAAAGTATCTGTTTGCAATTAAAAGAAGTAGGTTCTACAGGCAATTCCGCTTTTTCGTAATCTTGTGGGCAGTCGATTTTTATCCGGATTATGTGAACTTGAAAATTTCAAATACGATATCATTGAAAATATGGAAATTATGGCCGGGCTAGGTTCTTGCAGGGGTGAAAGTGTAATGGAAACAAACCTGTCAAGATTTAAGAAGAACGCCTGTTGAGAATAATCACGAAATTGCGTCGACGATTTTCTGATAAGGGACGTCCGGGAAAATGGGACATCCTCACTTCACAGACCGAATCAAAATCATTTTTAAACGTATAATGTATTAAATTCACAAATCAAAATATGTTATACGAACAGCGCCTCTTGTACTTATATGATTACTAAAATGAGTAATTGTTATTTAAGAAAACTACTGAATGCTCAAATTTTGATACGGTTTGAGAGGGGAAAATTGCTAATCAAAGTGACATTTGGACCAGAAATTTACAACGAATTGCGTGATAAACGTATCGGATTAATCGATAGTTTTATTAGAAAGTCATCATGAATATTTCGGACTTGAGAAAGTATATAAATAAACCGGAAATCCGGATAAACCGATACCGATAAAGCGGAATTGACCGTACCAATATAAAATCGGTACGTATTATGAAGTATATATATTGGATATAAAGTTTCTGAAATTGGGATGATATTTTTTGGAACGGTTGATGTGGCTTTTCAATTATGCTGAATGCTGCCAAATTTTAGAAACTACATTTCAAATAAGGACAAAAATCAGTTGTCCAAATAAAATAGTTTCCCACCGGTATAACTGAGTCAAAACTGCATTATCAGCAGGTTTGTCAATTGGAATCTAATTGGATTCCAATTGGATTTTCGTTTGAATAATTTTACAAAAATTTCCAAAACCACAAATTTTTATATTTTTGTTATTGATTCCTTATGCCATATGGTAACTAATTGCAATATTGTCTCTTAATCAAGTGAAGGCAAAATAATTAAGTTTAGTAAAATTTTATTTGTTTAGAATACAACGACTGGACCAGTATTATTGTGCTTTTGTATTCTAATAAGACAGCATGATAAATAAATTCTTAAATTCATTGGTTGCATTGTTATTTGTCCCTTAATTGAACTTGCACTCATCCCGTCATGAAATACACACATATTTGTGGTCTCATCTTTGGCAGAATTTTCAATGGGTGACCTTTTTGGGTAGTTGGTGACATTTTATGACACTATATTGTCAGTATGCGAAAACTTAATAAACTATACTAAGCGTTTCCTTTCTTTAAAAATTCCACTTCTTCCTGCTAAACTAAGAGACGGTGAGTTACTCAGAGGAATGTGAATTCACTAACAAGTCATTGATTACTCTCACAATAAATAGGTTCTTAGGCAAATTTTCGCCTGTAATGCTTATCCGTTTTTGAGTTAGAATCTTACAATATTTGTTGAGAGATCTTTTACACTAGCACCAGGGAGGAAATAGTCTTGTGGCAGCACATTGATTTGATCTCACTACTACGGGTTTCCTACTAACATTGCACCGAAAACTTCCAATAAAATACCCATGAATATAAAACATGAGCTGCTGTATTTTTTGCTTATATTACCTTGCATACTATATTTTATATTAATTAAGAGTTTGTTTGGATGGGCAAAGTGCCGTTTTGCGGGGCAAGCAAGATTGTAAGTCCAGATAAACTAAACACTAGTTAAAAAGCTGTTTCTAAATCATGTGTGGTTAGATAAAATCTTGCTACTTATCAATATTTTTTATAAGGGGAATTCTTCCAATAGGTGATCAATGTTTTCATCCTAATGAAATTTCGGTGTATCTCTCTAATATTTTGATTGGTAACAAGATGAGATCAAACAGTCTTCACTTTCGGAGTTTGAATAAAATACTAAAAATTATTGGATTCATCATCGGTTGGTGCCTAAATTGAAACTTTAGTGATGAGGCAACTAATATGTTCCAGTTCAAAGAAATGCATCAATGCAGTTTGAGGAATTAATTTAAAAATTCGATAAACCTAAAAAATGAGGATTGTATGAAAAAATTTAAACTTCCTAGGATTTCAAAACATCTGTCACACCCTCAGTTCAAAAATTCTCCTCGAACCCACGCGAGTGTTTCTGTAAAACTCTAAGAGGTGAGCATAGTCTAGAACAGACTGAGAAACAAACAAATACGGATATTAACAGAAAGGTTCCGGCTATTGAGAGTTGTGTTAATCGACTATAGGATCTCGTATTTTAGCATCACTGTTCTCCAAAGCCTCTACAAGTAAAACCAATGCATTTGTTCTGTACTAATAATTCTGGTTTTTTTGTGTTTTCTTTGAAATTTTTTACTTTTTTGGTTTTACAATTGGAAGTCCGGGCCTCAATAATTGTATAAAGAAAATCTGTGAATTATACTCAAATAAGTTATGTGACATCAAAAACTTCTAATGTGTATTGCAAAGAAAATTTGAATTAGGAAAATCAAGCTTAGATTGGAATTTCATTGAATTCGATTGGAAAATTCTAGAATTTTTTGCATCGGGATTGGATTGGACAGAAAAACTGTCCAATGGACAAGCATGGTTATCAGTCTACAACTGCCTTAGCATGGAAGATTATCTACTTGAGATTTCGCCAACTGCTTATAAGCACAATTTCAAAGGTTAAGACCTTATTTCTCTCAAACTCAATAATCATTCTATTTAATTTCTTAAAATATATTTAATAAAACTAAGTAAGATCCTAATGTCAAAAATTATCCCGCCGTGTTAGTGCTTTTAAGTTTAAGATAACTTTATTATTTATTGAGCTATGAGGTTTTAAACATTTTTTCAAGGAACTCAAAAATTGTAAAAAGGGCCTGAAAAAGAATGCTTAAGACTTCTGTTTCGAAGTTTTTTTTGCTGTAAAAATGATTCCTTTTTCATAATTTTTAACAAATGTTTATTTAGAATTGTAATCTGCTCTTAACATTTTTGCTGTTAGAACTCAATTTTTATTTTCAAATATGCAAGTAGTTTTAGTTTGAATATATTTATTTCCATTCAATTTCGAGGGTTGTTTTATACAATGTAATGTTTAATTTCGCTTATAATGTTAGCAATTAGTTAGCTGCAATATTTTCCACAAATTTCTGTTTATGCTTGCTAGTTTTTGAAATGTTATGCTTGGCTTTAATCAGTTTTTTTAAGGTGAATGAAAATTATTAATATTGTCAATACATAAAGCATTTACATTTGATTTATCTTCTGCTGAGGTGTTTCTCGGTTTTTGAACTCATCAGTTGATGTACAATTCTAAGCAACAATCCAAAATTGAAGCAGTTTTCCAGTGGCTTCAGAAAAGTTGAAGCATTATGATGACCGTCGTGAGTCGCCAAGATCTGCGAACAGTGTTCTAAGCACTTTTATGACTTTTCGGAAATGACAAATCTGATAACCTTGCAATACTAATTATTAACTCAAATCCGCCACACTAGTACCAAAAAAGGATTTAATTGGAATCTATACTATTTCTAAATGCAGGAGTGGTTCTTTAGAATGAGAAAATAAGGATTCTTTATACTTAACACAATTAGTGATTGTTTGTGCATTAATTCCAGGTCAATAAGCTGCTTGCTTAGCGCACTTCTCTCTACTATCAATTTTTTGATGGAAAAGAACGCACGTCAAGAAGAACTAGTTTAACTATAGAATTTGTTGACTTTTGAAAATTATTCTATCTTGTCGAAGTAATCTAAAAAGGATGAAGTTTAAGTGAAAGTGATTGATTATTTTCTAGAAATCAATTTTTTTAAATTTCTTCGATTAATGCTAGAAGCCAGGATTTCACTTCAAAAAGCAATTGTTAAATGTATTTTACTTTCACCAATTAGTACTATACCGATTCTACAATAATGATTACACAACATCTCTCTTGAGATACTTGTAGTAAAGTATGACCAGCCTAATAGATTTATTGTACATATTGCTTAATTCTATTGTACGAATTTGTATTTATGCTGGTATATTTAATAACGCTGTTCAGATAAATTAGCAGTTTCTAATAGTTATATTAATCCGGGTAAAGTATATCTTTTCCTATCGTATTTTACTTTGTTGGATATTACATGTATGATCTGTATTCATTGTTTTTTAACGAAAAACATCAAAAAAATTGTAGGAACTAAAAGCAAAGGTTCTTCATCCTTAATTTTTTCTCATTTAGAAACTTTGTAAGAAACCCTTTTTACTGAAATCGTCGATTGTGATTTCTTAATCAGAAATCCAAGAGATTTATGAGGTTACTTGAAAGTAATTTCTTGTCCACATTTTTTCTTTTTCACTATCTGTTTGCTACCAAATGGTAGTACATCTATTTTTGTTCTTGAACTGAGTAAAATGTGATAAATTATGAATTATATTAATCAAGTTTAATACTGAACTAAGTTATATTTGTTTAGGAATATAATGGTTCAAGTATAATTAAAAATTTTAAATAAAGTAATTTCTGTTTGAAATTGAAATGGTAGCTTGCCGTTAGAGTGAGTTTCTTCACACAATAACAAACAGAAAACAACAGCAAAAGAAAGTTGTGTCACACAACATACACAACACAACAGAGCAATAAATTACACAACAAAGATAATTTGATTTATCGTTTGAACTTAATGTGAAACATTTATATGTCCATAATGGAATTGTATATTCAGGGTGATTTTTAATGATCGGAAATTGATTTTAAGCTTTGCGATATTGAATAACCTTTTGATTTTTCCTTTGGGGATACCTAAATAGAAATGTTCACCGTCAAAAGCCGACCAACTGAAAGCAGCTATCCAAACACAAATTCTGTAAATTGGACCACATCTTACCAGTGCAGTAATGAGTAGTTTGCTAGTTCGGGTAAATACTTGTTAACATTAAGGAGGATAGCACATGACAAATTTTGAATTTAAGAAGAACTAAGCAACATTAAAATTTTCCAATATTTTTTAATGTTTTGTTCAGTAAAATCCATTCAAAAACTAGGGAGCTATTAAAGATTTATTGCGTCCCATCATTAAAAATCACTCTGTACAAGAGATTGTTCATGCTTGCATTTGTAAGATGTCCCCTAAAACAACTCGTTTTCTAAAAATGTCATGGTGTCAAAATTAAAAAAAGGAAAAAGTATCAAATTATTTTCATAGATGCATAGAATTGCATAATTCCATAATACAGTGAAAAACTAATAAAATTTTTGTGTAATGCTCCTAGTTTCCAAGAAGCTACGATTATTTATGACCTTTTGCATTTCGCTGAGATATGAGACAGTTTATCACACCAGTCTCATTTAGAAAAATTATTATTTAAGAAAAAATATAAACGAGAATATATTCGATCAGTTTATGAAATTAATTTGTATGAAAACAATAGCAATGTTTCGAATAAAGAGCATCACCATCCTCCTTATCATACAACACTAGCAAAATTTCCATTTTTATTACAACTAAAAGGAAGGAAAAACGCTGAGTAAGACTAGCAATAACACAGGTGAGAAGACTAAATTATTTAAAACTTAAAAATATAAGTAGACATGGGTTGAAGCCCCACGAGAGTTAGATCCAGATTGTTGACACAGATCGAGACCTGCTCAATCCAAGTCCGTTCAGAGTTCAATATTAACTCTACACGTTATATATAAGCCAAAGTTTATCTGAATGAAAGTCCACACATTACTATAATTTCACTAATGCCAGGCCAGCCCAATCTCACCATTTCATCTAAACCCATTTCACTTTATGGGTGCTTGGTACCTCATATGTGTTTGCTAAGGCTGCATTTTTCATCATGCCAAGTTAAGAAATACGTGAATATTGATACATCTATGCAAAATATGCACAAAATTTTTATTAATTTTGTAAAAAGGAACTATTATTTCCCACAAAACATCTTGTGTTGTGCACACAACAAGTTTAAAATTCCACACAACACAACATGTTGCGTTGTGTTGTGTACACAACAAACGAGTGCAAGCCTGCTCATACTGGTCCCGTACTGTACTTACGTTCTTGCAAATCCCTTATCCATATAGTAATATCTAAAAAGGCGTACGATGGATTTTCTGACGGGGGACATCATCATCATTACCCAATTCGGGGCGAAGCCCCTCGAAAAATTTTGAAAATATTGAGAAACAGACCCTAAAAAGGCATTTCACGATTCTAGATTTTAAATTTCTCAAATTCTTACAAATTTTTTTTTGATTTATCCAGTCAAAATCAAATTTGAAAACCTGACAGGGCAGGGGTGGGGGGGGGAGAGATTCCACCATGTCCCCTCCCTGCGTACGGCACATATCTAATTCAAATATCTGCTCTGTAGTAATTTCATTATATAATTCAATAGCCTTCTACTATTTGAAAGTTTTTACTTTGGAATAGTAGATAGCGTTTTTATTTTGAAATATGTCATTATTAAAAAAATGATACGAAGGAAAGAAGTATTATGGATGATTTTGATTTATGAATTAAAGGAGAGTTGAAAAATGAAATTTGTGGAAAATGATACATATTTTTTAGTCATAGTTCCCATTATGAAATTTGCTAAGGAAAATATGATTAAGATATTTTTAGTTAAGATGTATTGGAAGAAGTTTGGCTTGAAAAAGAAGAATTTCAAATTAGGAATTTCAATAACAAGACCAACGAACAGCACAGCGCAGTATACGATCCGTTCTTAAGACAGAAGAAGAATCAAGATGAAGCACCGTGAGGCATAGCTTAAGGATGAGAAGTAGAAAGTCTTAAAAAGTAGATATTTGTTTGGATAGTGAGTGAATAGACATTGGTATTACAGAATTGAGATAAAACACAGAAAATAACAATTTTATTTTTTGAGAAATATGCAATTCCCATCATATATTATTAGAAATATCATCTCTTCAAGCAGTTACTTCAAGTTTAAGGAATATTTCAAAGATAGATCGTGCAATAGAAGAGGGGATAGCATTACGTGTAGTGCAAACAAAGAGAAGCATTGAAAGAAATTTATTGTTCAGAAACGATTGTAATGCATTGTCATAAGAAATTTAAAGGTCGGCTATGCTTGCAAAAAGAAATCGGATATCATCCGTACATAGCATATATTGTTTAGAGAAAGACATTTATTGGAATAGTCAATAAATATTAGAAAAGGATTTGGTGCAAGAATCGAGTTTTGAAGGACAGGAGAAAAGAAATCAGAAGAAAGCTAAGATCTAACGCGAATCACTTGAGAACGATTAGAAAAAATAACTGGAAATAAGATTAACAAAATCAGAATCAATACCTGAATTTTCAATTTTGGAAACAACACAGGAATGAGGTGCTTTACTAAACCCTTTGCTAAAATCTAAATAAATTGGTGAGAAACAGATAATTTTTAATAAACATTTTGAAAGCAAAATCAAGAAATTTCAGAATTGAAGTAACCGTACATTTTTAGAAGTAAATCCAAATTGAAACAGTGACAAAGGGAATAATAGGATAAATTACCTTGAAGATGAATTTTTTAAAAATTAATGAAAGGTGAGAGAGAATAGAGAGCATAAATGTTTGGAAAGTTTCATTACTGGTTTATAAATTGGAATGCTAAATTCAGGATAAGTTAATGTTAAAATAATTGATCTGAACAAAGAAAAAAAGGGATCGGCAATTGATACTCAATGGTTTTAAGTAGAATTATGCTTAGGTTATTATATCAAGTGAGAGATTTAATTGAAATTAGAAATGCATAGACAGAATGAAGAGTTTGTGAATTAAAAATAGCATCAGAAGCATTGATGAAAGTTAATGAATATTTAACTGAAGAAAAAGATGTAAGTGGATATGCGAAAACAGAACAGAAGTATTTGTTGAAAAGATTAGCAATATTTTGCTGAGATGAAGAATTTCTTTCATATGATGATGCAGGAGACAAATATTAAGGTTTTGATAGAGCCTTTAGATAAGAATCTATATAATTAGAACAAGAAAAGGAATTGATATGGAAAACTTTTACAAGTTCAAAGGAGTCTGAAAAATCTGAAGTTATTGCTGAAATTTTTTAGAAAAAAGCCTTACCAGATGGGCGATTAAAGAAGAAAAGTTTTTGTAAAGATATACAGAGTGAGAAGAGTAGTAGAAAGGTAGCCTTTGACGAGTTTTCGTTTGCAAGGAAAAAATTCTGAATGACCTGATGGAATTACAGTGATTCATCAGAACAGGAAAGAATGCAACCTCAAGATGAGCTTTGATAAATTATCAAGGCAAATATAGTTCCTAAAGAATATTAAAACTCTTTCTTTTAAACATTGTGCGAAATTCTGGCTGAGAATGGAAAAATAATGATAAAAATCTAATGAGACGGGAGAAGGATTAATAGTTGAAGCACACAGGTCGGAATTATCAGAAAATATGAGATCGAACGTGTTTCCAGAAACATATGTTGGAAAACTAACAAGTTGAAATACATAGGTTATTGAAATAATATATATACATGTTAGTGAGTGAGGATATGGGCTTAGCATGAACCCGAACTGAAACAGACTTTGTTTCGCAACACTTAACGCCTTCGTTCTCTTTCCAATTAAATGGTGATTAACTTCAGTCATTTAATGATAATTTAATTCTAACCATTTCATTGGGTTTACTTAAAGTCTTGGATCCTTCTCAAATCGAATGATGATTAACATTATTAATTTATGGAGCAATCAATCTAAGCTTTGCTGACAATTCCCACGCTCAGTACCCGACTCATTGCTGAACATTAGGTATGGAAAGAGTTCAATATTCTTTTGAAAATCAGATTCCTCATTGAAAAAAATTCACATTTGCATGTACTTCAGGCACAAGAATAAATCCTCATGATTGCAGGAGCGAGACCAACCCCATAGATCTGTCCATGCAAAAGGATTTTAAAAATTCTTAACAGGCTTCGATAAAATAGTTCAAAAATGCGGATAAATAGATTTGATAAATGAAAGTAACACTACTGAAAATTGGGTTAAGCTTAATATTATGTTGTAGTGATCGATATGCTAACTACTTTTTGTTCATTTAATAGCTTATGTTTACATATACATGTATCTGTTATTTCATTGATGACAATTATTTGGTAACTTTAGTTTTCAATTCTGCAATGTATGAGCCATCAAGCAAATCACAAGTGATGTTTAAATATGATTCCAAGAACAATAAAAGTACGTCCATATTTTTATAAATGCTTAATGTTTCTTTGAATATTTTTTACATTAAATGCTTTAAGTTTCCGTTTAAATTTGCTAGTTTTGTCTTGAAGTACTTATAATTTTCTTCAATGTAAGGTAACCATTGTTTCACTTTCTTTTGTTGATAAAAAACTATCAATTTCGTTTCTTAAAATTTGGGCGGAATGCTACGTTCCCATGATGTATGTTTTGTGTTGAGGACCACAATAAGAGCTGTATGGTATTCATAGTTCAGGGTTAGTTGATTTTTCATGCCATTCAAATTCAATTTTTGTCGATTTTCTTGATAATATTGTATTTAGAAATGTTAACCTATTGTTTTTCCTCGTTTTGTAAATTTTATTGTTAGAAATATGCTATCAATTTTAGAATGAAGAAATTTTACATCGTCTATAAATTTAAAAAGGCAAAATATATAATCAATATAGGAAGAACTAACATTGGAATAGACTTTATGTTTCCATATCTAGATGGATTTTCAATGATATCTAAGCAAAATTCATATATTATATGATCACCTTATTCAATCGAAAGCAAAAATGTCTTACGATTTAAAATTGAAAACCGTTTAAAAGATCACATTCAGCATGCCTTATGGCAGTAGGCAAACTTCGCCCTGGGATGAACTATTTAAGAATCTCATAAATTTAGTCTTTACTAATTGCTCCATATCACATATCCTGTAAGAATTCGAATTTAAGTAGTGGAATTGCGATTTTATGAATCTTTGAGATATTCTTTTATTAATAGAAATTCCGATATTACTCGAACCATTTGAATTTTAGCGCTATAACTTATGACATAGAATACAACATAGTTAACATAAAAGTAAAATAGATAACAGATAATATTTGTCCTTGATACGAATTTGTTCTATTTATGAATCTTGCGTTAGATATAGTTAGGTATAACATGACTTTTTTATTTTTGAAATATTTATGCTCTTTGCAATAGAAATTTTTGAAAGAGTTGTATTTTCAGCTAATATTCCTCTTGATCTTCATCAAGGACTTCATCGTTTGCTGATTCAAGACCAACTTCTTCATAATCTCGTTCTAAACCAGCTAAGTCTTCCCTCGCTTCTGAAAACTCACCTTCTTCCATACCTTCTCCAACATACCAATGTACGAAAGCACGTTTGGCGTACATAAGGTCGAACTTATGATCCAATCGTGCCCACGCATCAGCAATAGCTGTAGTGTTGCTCAACATGCACACAGATCTTTGTACATTTGCAAGGTCTGCACCAGGAACAACGGTCGGAGCCTGATAGTTTATTCCAATCTTAAACCCAGTTGGACACCAATCCACGAATTGAATACTTCTTTTCGTTTTAATAGCGGCAATTGCATGATTTACATCTTTGGGAACAACATCTCCTCTGTAAAGCATACAACAAGCCATGTATTTACCTTGGCGTGGATCACATTTAACCATTTGGTTGCTTGGCTCAAAACAAGCATTAGTGATTTCAGATACAGAAAGCTGTTCATGGAAAGCTTTCTCTGCAGATATAATGGGTGCATATGTTGCTAAAGGAAAATGGATCCGTGGATATGGCACCAAATTCGTTTGAAATTCTGTAAGATCAACGTTCAATGCTCCGTCGAATCTCAATGAAGCAGTGATAGATGATACAACTTGGGCGACTAATCTGTTAAGATTATGGTATGATGGTCGTTCGATACCAAGATTTCGACGACAAATGTCATAGATGGCCTCATTGTCAACCATAAAAGCGCAATCTGAATGCTCGAGGGTGTTATGAGTCGTTAATACTGAGTTGTATGGTTCTACTACAGCGGTAGCAATTTGGGGCGCAGGATATACTGCAAACTCCAATTTAGATTTTTTACCGTAATCTACGGAAAGCCTCTCCATAAGCAATGAAGTAAATCCAGATCCGGTACCACCTCCAAATGAGTGAAACATTAGAAATCCCTGCAATCCACTGCAGTTATCAGCAAGTTTTCTCACACGATCGAGTACACTATCCAAGAGTTCCTTTCCAACAGTATAGTGGCCACGAGCGTAGTTATTGGCTGCATCCTCTTTCCCAGTTATCATTTGCTCCGGATGAAACAATGTACGATACTGGCCGGTTCTGATTTCCCCTAAACAAAAACTTTGAAATAAACCAAACATATGACTAAATTATATCACTGAAAGGGAAATTAGCCTTTCCGTTTCTCAACCTCCTAACATGATATATGTTTTTAAATATCGTAAATTCATTTCTTAAGTTTCTAATTGAGAAGCATCTGATCAAATTAAAGAAGAGAAAAAAATATCTTTATTCAGAAATTGGTTTATAAACCCATATATGCAAATAAATAATAACAAACACTATATGTAAGAAGAAGGAGAAGAGACTCATTCAGAAAACTGTGGATCAAAATCATGTAGCGTCAGGAAACATTCAAATAACATCAGAAGTCTCCAATTATTGAAAAATTGGGTGAGGGAATAGAGCTCGAATTTACATTTTATAGTTTCCATGATTTCTATGGGAAGTGTATTTCCCTGATATAAATAGTCAGGGCTCAGGGGACGTCTAGTGTAAACTTTGAAGTTCAAACGTTTAAACCGCTTTAGTCAAATAATTTTGGGTCGCTTTTAAAAGTAATTATTTAAGTTTGCATAGCAATAATGAAAAATCTAAACAGGTCCAAATAGAAAATTATGGTTAATATTACTAGTAAAAAGCTTAAAGTTTAGGTTAATGCTTGTTTAAAAGTTGGTTTTTAATGTATAAAAAATAATTCAATAATGTCTAAATATGCATTGAAAAATTCAAACAAGAAAAAGATTTTCTTGCAAATATTTTAGATCAGTAAATGACAATCAGGAGTCAGAAAAAATATTTAACTCAGAATACAAAGAACTTGGTTTATTATAGAATGTATTCTTGTCTGGTGATTTGATAACGGCAACGTGTCACCAAAGCAAACAATTGTTTTCAAGCACCACTAGTACCTGATAGCCCGACTTGCGGGCCGGGTCGACTGGTTTCCACATCTGCATAGAATGCCACGAAATATATATTTTAAAAAAGAATATGCAACATTTTAAGATAATATCACTGTGAATCCTACACATACAACATGTATATACTGTATTTGAATGTTCAAATCTCACCGATAACTGTTGGCTCCAGATCCACAAAAACAGCTCTTGGAACATGTTTTCCATTGCCGGTGTTGCTGAAAAAGGTAGTGAACGACTCGTCTTGCATAGCGTGACCAGATGACTCGCCTCCTTCCAGAAGAAACCCATTCGGTTGAATACCATGCTCAGCGCAATATAGCTCCCAACAGGAATTACCGATTTGGACACCGGCTTGGCCGACATGAACTGAGATGACTTCACGCTAGCGAAAATAGATAATTGAAAATCTCAATAATAATAGTGCAATATAATATATAATATAAACAGTTTCTAAATTTAATTAAAGTCATGTTTATATTTATAAAGCATCAACTCGAATTTAAAGAACAATTTTGATGTGATGTCGTAAATGGATGAATTTACAGTTATTTGTGTAATATTGCTTTCAAAATACCGTCTTCCAGGCTTACAAAGGAGAGTATATAATACGGGAAGGACCGGGATACGATTTAGAACGAAACATTACTAAAACAAGGCAGCCTTTATGAAATATATTAATATTCAATATACTATAAACAATTGGAATAATATTATTTCACATTTTGATTCCAAGTACATCCTCTATTAATTTCTGATGTAATAATCTTTTGAATCCAAAATGCAATACGTATCTATCAGCTATCTGAAAAATATAGCTGTAAAACTTTGAAAATTTAATGAGTTCGACTTCAAAGAACTTTCTTAACAATTTCACCTACTTTATCGCCTATGTTTCGTAAGACCTTCTTTTTTGCTTTCATATTTTCATAACACCTCACTTTCAAATTATAGCACCTCTCCGAAAATTTCCCACATTTATCAATTTCAGTTCTTAAATATCTAAGTCCTGCAAATTTTAATGCTGCGATTAGCTAGATAATTACCATTCTAATATCAGGAGGATGGCATGGATTACTTAAACGAAGATACATGACATGATGAAGAGGGCTAAAACGCGTTTCTTGCATGATTTTTAACTCAATTGCCTCTCTTTTTACAAGACGAAAAAAGTAGATCAAATGTAAAACAATGACATAAAGTTATGAAACATAATATGTACTCATTGAGATATTTTCTGACATCTTATAATTTTATGATTTAACTCAATGTGCTTATGAATGTTTTTGGGACTTACACACCAAGAAATCTAATGATAATTTTTCAATGAACTATTAAATTTTAAAACATTGGAATTTCTTGATTATATATATATATATATATATATATATATATATATATATATCAAATAAATGACTTTTGAAGTAATATTAAATTTTAGTTTGAGTTGAAATCTGGCTCGGATATGCGCCTAAAATGCATTGGTCGAATGTGGGCAGTTCACCAAAAATTGGAATCATATGATAATATATATTTTCTTCTGTTGTGTATTTTGAAAATTATGCATCTAAACTTTAGAGAAAAGTAGTTTGTTGAAATTCCATTTGGGTATTTAGGAAAAATTCTTCCAAATGGGCCTAAGCAAGACTATCAGTTTGCCGGATC
>CABFPE010000036.1:1809098-1825007 GCA_900660155.1 Hofstenia miamia | reverse complement strand
TGTCCACGACTCTAGGTATCCCATATATTTCACAAGGGGGTTGGACAGATCGCGCAAATTGTAAAACTATTTCATGGGATTTTTCACTACAGATAACAAACTGGTTCCTCTGACACCAGTGGAGGATATGGTCGATACCAAGTTGGGCATGATCTATATTGCCACGCCCGGCAAAGCATGGGGTTTTGTCGTCTGCAAATTTAACCATGGCTGCATCAGGAATATCTTCAATGTCGAGTTCAGCCGTACCCTCGCTAAACATGAATGGACCTCCGACGGTCCCCTGTGGTACGCCCTGATTTACATATTTAACGGTCGATGATGAATCCTTAAAAGTCACATAGAAGCCCCTTCCAGAGAGAAAATCAGCGCACCAGTTGATCACGTAGGGGTTAATTTGAGGTCGCACTTTGGCAAGACCACTTATCACCAGGCTGTGTTGAATCTTATCAAATGCCTTGGATAAATCTAAGGAGATAATCCGAACATATTCATAGCCTTTCTTATAGAAATCGCTACAATAATTTTGCAATCTAATTAGCGCCGCTTCTGGGGATCCGTTCTGCCTGAATCCAAATTGGGTTTTCGGAAGCCACTTATTGTAACTGGATTTCACAAACTTGTGATAAACTAATCGTTCGAAGATCCTGGATATAATGTTGGTAATCGAAACAGGCCTCATATTCTGAGGACCAGGCGGCTTTCCTGGCTTGGGAATTGGCGACACACGAGAGAGTTTGAACTTTCGTGGTAAGACTTGCTCACGAAGCGACCGGTAAAAGAGATCCATCAACGGTACTGCTAGGTTGTGTGCATTGTCCTTGAGAACCCACGCGGGAATACCGTCCGGTCCTGGAGCAGTCTTGTGGACTGAACAGAGAGCACTATAGACTTCATGAAGTGTAAACTCAGGTGGAGAATGGTCGTCATTAACAAGTTGCGTGAGTGGCGTGTAGTTAGTCGTTGTACATATATCTGCAAAATATAATTATTTTTATATAACTTCGTGGTTTTATATGCTATATTGCTTAAATATATACCGCGTGCTATCGCGTGTTACCGCGTGCTACACATATGCTGAATTATGACAAGGTATCGGTCTATATCGATTATCTTTTAAACTTTTTGAGTATTTTATTGTATTTCCTATCGTTTTTGACCCTAAATTATTGATTATTTAGTCCGCGTGTTACGCGTGCTCTGCGTGTCGCTATTCTACAAGTTCGCCTATCTGGTGAAATATAGTCAATGCCGCATTTTGATTTGATATAGTAAATATGAAATTTCCTTGAACAAAAAGTTTTAATTTAAAACACTCAGCATAACACTATGAAAAATATTAATTGCAACCTCCTCTAAAGGTTTGTTTTAATTTACATATTTTAGAAGAAAATTCTCTTTGATAAGTTGCATAATTCCATAAATATAGCTAATGAATGCTAAATATTCACTCGTAATATTTCCCTGATGGAAAACACATGTAATTTATTGTCCTTTAGTGGTAAAATAGAATTTTGAAAAATTGCCAAATATACTTTTAACAAATTTGCAACATTTTAAGTCGAGTTTATATTTAATGTGATCATATTTTGATCAAGGTTTTCAAATCTTAACACAATTCCGAGTTAAACCTAAAAACTTCCAATTATAGAATAACTAAAGATTAAATTAAATGATTTTAGTTTGAGCCATTGATTTCAAATCAAAATTTAATTTTTAAATTTTCAATTCAAATTTGAGAATTTCTGCCATTTTTCAAAATTTTAATGCAAATTATCAAGAGTCTTCAAATGTCAAATTCTTGAAGTTTGAGTTTTGTCAATATTTCAAATTTGATTTGTTGTGATTTATTGGATGTAATGTAACAACTATATATTTTAATATGCATTGTGACTTCACTGCAGGACACCCTCAAGGATGTGTGGCAAAAAATGCAGTTCATTTGCAAACTCAAGCTTAGCTATAAAACTTGTCAAAGTTTGAGATGCCATGTCAAACTTTGAGATACATTCAAATGTGAAGCTGAAGTTCATCAAAGTTTCAAATGCCTTGTTTGAATACTAAATATTGTGATGCTATTTCCAAGACTCTTACAAAATGTTCCTTCAATGCCTTGCATACAATCAGTACATGATGCTGGACAGGGAAGTTAGGACAAATTATCAGTTACTCATTGGCCACTTCAAGGACCACTACAAAGCACCACACATCAAGCAACAATATAAGATGCTTTTTATGTGATCTTTCCTTCAAGAAGGGAGATGATGTGAGGACCTACATTATGCAAGTCAATAGACTCTTTTGCCTCAGCAAGCTAACTCCAGAATACTCGAGACATGATCTCTTCTCATACATTTGTCAGGGATTTCCTTCTACCATCAGGAGCCACCTCAAACTTAAATGCGACCCAGAAGATGATCTGAACTTTATTATTAAGAATGCCATTAGCATTGTTTATATGCTACAGAATACAATGCACATCAAGAGAGATGCCTGTGACCTGAAGACAGGTCAAACTACCTCTAAGACTTTAACTTCTTTGAGTTCTGCTACAGTACAGAAGAAGACAGATAGTTAAAGACAGTCAGCTCACATTCACACTCAGAGTGGGGCAGTTATCCGCCTAATTGCAGATGGGGATGGCATCATCATTGATAAGCAATCTGTTGAAGTGTGCACTCCCAGCATCCTGGTTGAGTCTGTCAACCATTTAAATTAGTTGGAGCACTGCCTCCTGAAAACCATGCACATGATGTTTTGGTGATAACTTTGTTACTATGCACAAATGTCATCCCCACATATGTGAATGGATTGCTGATTAAGGCTACCATTGATATAGGAGCCTCTGTATCCATCATAAGGAACACCTGTTGTGACAAGCTTTGCTTACATAGAGAAGATTTGCTACCTTCCACCACCTGTTTGTTGGATGCTTCAGGGAACACTATTTCACAACAATCTTGAGTTGCACATCCATCAAGAATGCTTCTACATGGACCTTATTGTGGTTGACACCTGCAATCAGCCTCTGCCATATGATGTCATTCTAGGAAACAACTTCCTCAAGAGGAATGCATGTGTAATTGATTACAGAACCAACACTCTCTCTCTATTTGTGAAAGTGAGCCACAGGAAGAGCTTACTGCCATTTGTAACAAAGAAATCTTATTAACTTTAACCAATACTATCATTGTGGAACCATGGCACTGGTGACAAGTTGCTGTTTCTATGAGCTCTCCTTACAAGGGGGCCATCATGATCTCAGGACAAAGGGGAAAATGCCTTCATGGTCTACATCTCTCTCTGGACCTTTGTCATGTCTCTCATGGAAAAACTTATGGTACTGTGCTCAATAGTTCTGCACGCCTGATCTGAATGGATCCAACAAAGATATCCATCATTGTGACACTGGTCTGACTCAAACTCAAAGCTGCAGCCTGTCTGCCTGTTCTTACTGCAATTCACAATCTAAGTGAACCAAGTAGTCTGGATCCCATCTGGAAATGAGAGAACTCATGGACACCTGAGTCCACAAGAACATGGTGCACTCTCTGCCCTCTTGTGCCAGTATCACAATGTGTTTAATTATGGATCAATCAGTGTTGGAAAGGCTGTTGGGGAACAACATGCCATCAAAACTAAGAGTGATCACCCCATTTGGTTTCTAGTTCAATTGGTACCTGAGAACTTAAGAGCAGAGTAGGAACAGATCCTTAGTGATCTCATTGAAAGCAGGATCATACAGAACAGTAATAGTCTGTATGCTGCACCTACAGTGTTTATTTGCCAAGGTGAGAAGTACTGCCTCTATGTCAACTTTTGATGATTAAATGATATCACAGTCAAGGATGTGTATCTGCTACCTTGCATTGAGGATCTTCTATATGATGCCAGCAAGTACAAGTTATTTTCATGCTTGGATCTCTGTAAAGGCTATTGGAAGATACTGATGAAGTCTGCCAACATCCTGAAAACCACTTTTATTATGCCTTACAGCCTTTTTGAGTTGAAATACATGGCCTTCAGGCTTTGTAATGCTCCAGCTACATTTCAGCATTATGTTACACATGTATTACAGAATGGGGCTAATGTTCTTGAACTTTGGATCACTGCATACATGGATGATATCCTTGTAGCTGGACACACATTCTCTGATCACTGAGATAAGTTGGGTCACACTCTCAAGATCCTGTACAACTCTGGACTCTGGGTAAATGGAAATAAATGTTCACTCATTTTGCCATGAGTTACCTTCTTAGGAAGAGTGATTGAACCCTGGAGAATATCTATTAAGAATGATGTGAAGGACCATCTCAATCATATTGAGACTCCATGCTCATGCAAGGATGTCCAATGCCTGATGGGCTTTCTTAATTACTATGGCTCCTTCATCTCTGAACTAGCCAATCAAACCAAGCATATATCCAATTTACTTTGAAAAAATGCTGAATTTTGTTGGACCTGGGCTGAACAAGAAGAGCTGGATGCTGTGAAGTGAGAGCTCAGATGGATCCCCAGTCTGAACACACTTGACTACATGAAGGAATTCATCATTGATTTCAATGCAAGTTCAGTTGCTATCAGTGGTGTGCTCAGTCAAATGATCAATAGCCAGGAATGCCCAGTACAATATTTTGTCTTCATCTTAGGTTGACAATTCATTGTTCATACCAACAACTCTGTGCTAGTATGGCTTAAAAAATTCTCTGGCAACAAGTCAAACATTGTTGCCCAATGGTTGGAATATCTCAATGATTTCACCTTCACTATCACTCATCATCCAGGGAGATTACATCTCAACACTGATTATTTCACTGCTCTGCCAATTTATGAGAGAGACCTGTGAAAGCCACCAGGTGAAAAGACTCTATTTGGATTCATCCCAGCATGTGAGTATGAGCTCCTCCCTGATATTAATGCAGATCAGAATGGGAAAGCAATCCTCCCCATTATGGTGAAAGAGGAGATTTCAGAAAAGGAAATTTCCACCCATCAATTACATGACAAGGTTTTGTCTGAAATCATCTTTAAAGTCAAGAACCCTGACCACACTATCAGTGATTTTGCCAAGAGATACTTCCAACATTATCATTGAAAGGTTACTGAAGCTGGATTCCTCTAAATGCATAGTCAGAACAATCATCTGGCAATTCCAGAGTATTTCAAGCAGGATCTTGTCTGGAAGATCCATGAGCTCAGTCACCTTGGGATTATCCAAACAGAGAGAACTTTTAATGCTCATTATGTTACCATCAGTATTAGAGCTACTGTACAAGATGTGATTGATAAGGGTGAACCATGCCTGCTTCTGGGAGCTGGACACTTTCCAGAGTAGAGAGCTGAGCTCCATAGTTGGGTTGCCAAAAGAATGAACAAAGTGGTCTAAATGGACATTGAAAAACTGTTAAGGGATGAGCAAGGATTTCAATATCTGTTGGTCTTGATAGATCACTTTACCAAGTATGCATGACTTATTCCTCTTGACAATACCACTGCCAAAGTCATCCATGAAAGAATTGTAAAAGAATGGATCTTTAAGCTCAGGCCTATGGAGCATTTGGTCTCTGACCATGGTCCTCAGTTTGAGAACTCCTTAATGTCCACTCTTATGAAAGAACTTGAGATCGTCCCTGATTTTACCACTGCTTATGATCCACACTCAAATGGCGTCATCAAGTGACTGAACTGCACCATCATTAAACTGATCAGTCACTTTAGCCCATGCCACCAGTCAAAATTGGAGACACATCATAGAAGTGGTCGAATTCTTTTACAATACTGCTGTTCACTCCACCACCAAAGTGAGCCCTTTCAAAGCCATGTTTGGCCATGAAGTGAGCACTCCCCTGTCTATCATGTTTCTGGACTACAATGAACCAACCTTTGAGAATTTTGTGAACCAGATGCTGAAAGAATTCCAGGAAGTGCACCTCTCTATCTGCTGGAATACCAATCAGTCTGTTATTTGCCAGAAAAGAAACTTCAACAAAAAGTTGTATGGTGAACATAATAAAATTGGAGATTCTGTATTTACTTATTTTCCTCATCAGGTTACTGATGCTAACCAGGTATGAAAACTTGCCACTAATTGGCAAGGACCTTTTAAAATAGTTAAAGTACTAGATCACCACCATTACTTACTAGATAATGGTAAAGTTGCCCATTTTCAGCAACTTAGACAAATAATTAAGGATATACAAAATGCAGTCATTGACAACAATACTGAGTTTTCTCTCATTGATGATGGCATTAATGAGATAGAATATTATGATAACCTCACTGAATGTGAGGATGACCTTATGCAGGTCAAGTATGATAGTAACCTTGGTAGTAGTAGCAACACTATAGCTACTCATATTTTGCCTAAATGAAAAGCTAGAGATCAGAGATATTTAGACCATTTAAATACCCAGGATGGGACCTTAATCTTATATCTTTGTTTAGTAACTATGAAATGAACAGAGAACCAACCTCCAGCAAGATGCTGAGTGTGATGATGAATCAACCCACAAGACAAAACAAAGTAATCAACAATGCCAAGAGGATCAGATGAAGGCACATCACAAAAGCAAAAGTGCCTGGGAGAAGACACCTGTAGCAGCCATGACTATGAGGGGAGACAACTCTCTCCTTGGGAGCAGACTTCCCACTACTATGCTCAGAGACAACTCTCTGAGCAGGAGCAGACCTCAGATGACAATGCATGGAGACAAATTTCTGTGCATGAATCTGAGGAGCATAGAGTGCCCTTTGCCCAATTGTCAAACATAACCTCACTCTGTGTTGACTCAAAACCCCCTCCTAGTCCCAGTCCTTCCTCCTGTGACTCAGCTAGTATTAGGTCCCAAAAAGCTGAGGAATGTTAAGCTAAGACATCTAAGGTTGACAATGAGATCCTCCATCCATATTTTATTGCTACTCAGAAAGTGGTTTGTTTGGTTTGAGATAACATATCAGAAGAAACTAGGAATAGGTTGAGATGAACATTCAACACCAAGGATTTAACCTGCTCAGTTGACTTGATCCCCTTTGTCATAGATGCAGAGCATAGGCCCCAGATCAATGCTATTATTTGTTATGATACCAAAATGTTGGCTGGCATGGCATGACCCTACTGGTGAAGTACTGTTCACACTATGTTTGATGAGGAGTTCAACTTGTCTCACTTATGCCAGTTTCTAAACAGCAAAGAAAAAATAAAGAAATTTGAATGCATCAACATTGATTTTGACAACCTGTTAGTTGTCTACTTCTTCAGTGTCAATGAGGTGAACCACTCTTGAATCATGGAAAAAATTGAAATAGCCTATCAACTTGCCAAGGGGGAGAAGATACACTTAGTTATGTTCTTAAAAGAAGAGTAGCAGGATACTATCCCAGACAAAGTTGAGAGCTTGTACTTTTGTATGGAAAACTTCACAATTCTGTATAGCAGCTCCTACCAGCCCATAAGCATGTATAACACTCACATGATCTTGGCTACTAAGATGATCTACACAGATCTGCTCTTATGCAAGAAAATTCCAACTCACCATCTTGTGGTAAATACTCATCTGATCATCAATACGTGCATCCAGGCTCAATCACTAGAGTCAATCAATATCAGCTTGCCTGGTCTCCACTCTGACATCTCTGATCTCCACATCAGTTTTGCATTTTTGCAAAGCACCACTACCATGCAAGAAATTGATGAGGTATGGACTAATTTGAAAGCAGATTGCAGCCCTGAGACACAATGGCCTACCATCAACATTCAGAGCCCCACATGACAATATTATCAATCTGTTGAGAGAATGCTCACTGAGTTATGTTTGTCCCATGACACTCAAGATCGTCAGAACTTTTCAGAAAAGATGTTCTTGGAAAAATTTGTGCTGGTGATCCAATCCTATGGAGCCATGTGGGTCCTCACTGCTTTTCTCACAGTTGATCCTCATCTTCAGCTACCTATGAATAAGCCCACTAGGGAGAGACTCACAAAGCAGTGTTCTCATGAACTCACTATTGGTCTTGCTGCCTGGAAGGTTAAGAACTGGCTGCTCAACTCTTGCTCATTGCCTGCCTCTCCTGGAATGTTTTGAGAAGTTCTACGCCTGTCTTATTGGATCCAGTGGACCCCTTGGTTGCCTTACACCTCAAATGATTGTAAACTGATTAGGAGTCACGCTCTCAGACTTATATATCTTCTTGGACACACTCAAGAAGTACATGTGGGGAGCCACTGCCAAGACAAAGTTTCCTTCTCTTAACTCCAAGTATGCACCTCTGTGCACTAGTTGACTCATGCACCATGAATATGGTTCAACTAAGCAGTTCATTGAGTTAGTTGGTCACTATGACCTCCTTTCATGCACAGAAATATTATTCAACCTGGAGTGGCTCAATTATCCTGAGTGTGGGTACAGCAAACTCACCCAAGCCCAGTGGCAAGTTACTAAGGGTGGCAAGATCATCCCAATCACAGTTCTAGGGCAGACTATGAAGATGCCCAAACAATACTACCATGAGGAAGAGCTCTTATCCTCATCAGCCATCAAGGTATCACCAGAGGCAAAAGCCCTCATTGAGGCTGTCAACCTACAAAAGTTTTCTGGGGTCACAGTCTCAGCCAAGCTCACACCTGCTTGGTCTCTTACTGATAATGAATGAATCTTAATGATTGAGCACTGCCCTGAAGAATTCACAGAGAAACCAGTGATAGTCAATAGAGTTGTCAAGCCCAACAGCAACAATGATATCTTAGGTCTCATGAAATGGTGAATCACTGAGATGCTAACCAAGGAAGAGTTGGTCCTTCTACTATCACCAGGGTGACAACTTGCCTTGGACATAGAATGTACCACAGCCCACCTTTGCTCCTCTACCACTCAAATTGAAAATCTAAGGAGCCACAGACTCTGCAGTGCTTTCTGGGACTCCATCAAGGATGCCAAAATAAATTACCCTGTCACAATCAGAACAGCCTCCCTTCAGAGCAAGTCCAGATTTGCCCAGTTGGAAAATAACATTGAGAAAAACAACCTTCTCTGTATCCCACTGCCTTGCTTAATGACACCACTGATTCTGCTGTCATGGAGAGTATGCCATGGAAAGAAAAAAGTCTCTGCCCATCGTACAGACCATATTAATTACATCTCAACAGCCTCCAAAGTTAACAGAGCCATGCAAACAAAGGAGTATAAAGATACCTGTGATGCATTGCTGGAAGGTGGTAACTGTGAGCACATATATATTGATGGGAAACTGACCATCAAGAATATCTTTCAGAAGGGGCAGCCTATCTCTACTCAGTTAGAGAAGATCCACCAAACTATTAACTCACTTGACCCTGATGTCATCATTTTATTTCAAGCCAGAGGTGACCTGATGTGGGCCAACAAAGCAGAGACAATAACCAGATACTACAATGTAACCAAGCATATTGAGATCATTACCATGTTACATGCCAGCATTACAGACCCTGAAGAGATGATGCTGCAGCAAGTGAATGAATACTGTTCACTCTTCATTGACCACACTACCTGTATGGGATCTCTCAGAGAAGTCTTCCTTCACTTTTATCCCAATACCAAGATTAGCACAGATGATGTGCATACCTCAGACACTGACACCTTGATGATGCTCCTTATAGCACTCAAGGGCCTCTGCCTGTATGAGCATGTTTATGACACTTTCACCCAGAGGTTGAACGTACTATGACGAAATTGTCCTATCAGTTCAAGGCTACCAGAGCTCAAGTATTTCTGGTTATGCAGCAAAACCGTCACTCAATGGTAGGCATTAATGTAGGTCACTAGGCGACCTTGCTACGCAGAAGTTTCATCTTGGGATGATGTATTGGCCAAAGAAATGATCTAAGAAGCCCAAAAGTTGTTGTGTGGTCATACAGTCCAACTGTTACCACAACCTTAACTGTGCAATGGAGGGGGTGTGTAGAATCACTCAGGGCCTTTATTTTATTTTTATTTCATATTAGGCACTCTCCAATTAATTTGGTGCTATTTAGTTTAGTGATTTTATTAATGTGTGATCTTTTCTAACTTAAGATTCAAATTTAGTAATTGTCCCCTCAAGCTTTAGATTACATGTAATTGCTCAGTTAATTTGCAAGGGAAACAAGCTAACTTTTGTAATAAATAGGGAACACAATGTAATCAAACTTCAAATAAATTTCATTCTCACTGGATAAAGTTTGCTCTTTTATTATTCTATCACTAACTAACCTTTTTAGCTTTGGTATGAATTTTATAACAATGCAATTGTAAGATCTGGCTATAATGTGGGAGGAACTCCACTGTGCCTGGGGCAATAATTTGTCCATGACAGATGTGAGCCCATATTGTGGTTGCTTTAGGCTACATATAGGCATAGGAAATAAAAGAACTACTACATCTATTGATCAAACATGCACAAACTATCACACAATGCAAATATACTATGCTGTTGGCATACATTAATACTTGGTAACTACACATTATTTAATATCTTTATTACATGAGCTGAGGAGATAAACACAGAGCTAAATTTGTTTTATTGAGCTAGAAAATACAACTTGAGACACATTATTAGCAACTTGGATTGTAAGGATGGATTCTAAAGGCTTGGCTTTGGCAAGATGCTGTGTGAATTGGTTGCTACTTTAAATGCCACCTTGGAATTACTTTTTTCTACAATGAAATTGGTGAACTACTGATCTTCATTTGTTTTGTTAGAGCACAGGATGTCCTCAGCAATGGTAATCTTCTGCAACCTTCATACTGCTTGAGCTGCTAGACACACCCCAAGATTCTACAATAGAGAGGCTAAAAACAAAAATCATAATGACCTAACAAGGTGGGATTTAAGTGCATTAACTGTGCTTAAGAATATAAGAGATGAAAACTGCCCAATAAGAACAGTTAGGAAAAGAAAGGAGTGCCAATTACAGATATAGAGTGTGTAGGACACAAATACTGAGGTACCATTGAAAGAGGAGCAGCAGCACTCAACAAATTGGTAAGTGAAGATGTGAAAAAACCTCAGCAGGGAGAAGAGATGCAATGAGAGCAAAGCCCATTGGTGCAGGGCAAATGTAAAGACTCTGAAACCAATAAAAAAAAGGATACTCAAAGAGATCAAATAGAGCTTGAATCTGCAGACAAAGGCTATATTCAGAAATATATTTGAAGAACTAATTTTTTCCATAATCAAATACTGTATAGGAGTACAGTGTGGATTATGGCAATATTTCTGACAGAAGACAATGAACTTAGAACTCAGATAGATAGGAAAACAAGAATAAGAATAGCCAACAACAGGAGCAATGAAATCACAGTATTAACAATCATACTGAAGATTAAAAACTGGCTACTGGCAAATGTGAAATTCAGTGCATCCCCAATTTGAAGCAAGAAGGCAATGGCTTAATACAAAAAGTAGTTAATGAGGATCATGCATGAACATAAAGAATGTTGGAAAAGATGTAGGAAACAACTTAAGTTTCTTCTTCAAAGATGTTGCCAATCCCACCAAATTGGTAAAAGTTTTTTAATAATTCTAACCAAACAGCAAACTTGACTAATCACTTGCAAATTTGGTGACAATTGACAGGCACATGATCATTATGATTGTGCTAAGGGGAATATGGTTATACAAAAATTACTTTGAGATATTTATGGAAAGACTCAATGAACTGCAAACAATGATAATGCTAAATACAGCCTTGAAAGAGTAGAATTTCCTCTGATGCAAAGAGACAGAGTCCATCAAATCATATGAAAATTAAGCAAGAAACAGGAGTATATAGTGTTTTAATGGAAGGACTCACAAGCACATGTTGGTCCATGGACAAAGAGCAGAGCTTATAGAGCAAACACTAAGCTAGAGAAAGGGTATGTGACAGAATGCAAGCTTAAAGGCATTATTGTCAGCTTCATTTTCTGATACAAAGATGCAAGCTTCAAGGCACCTCTTCTAATATTGTATATTAAAATCAACTTTAACTAAGATAATGATTAGTGATTTTTGGTTGTAACTTCATTAACAATGTTGCTAAAGCAAGTAAAAAATAATATAGCAAAAAAGTTGATTGCTTGACTTTTGACTGAAATAGGCCAAAAATATTAATTTAAAGTTACAGTAATTGTCTGATTATCCAGAAAAGAATTGTTAGACATGTAAGTGAATTTTCTATACCTGTACATTTTTATTGAAGGTCTAGCCATGTGTTAACAAATTCATTATCAATAAACTTTTATTGGAGTTTAGTCCTATTTTTATTGAATTAGTTATTACATGGAATTATCAAAATGTTTATAATGTGGCATAACTCCACCTTCACATCAGAAAAACATTTCCACATTATTCTTCTGAAATTTGTAATTATTAATTGTAAACTAATTAGATTTTATATTTTTGAATTTCCCTCACTTTGGTGTCATTTCAGATTTTACAAACTGTGCTATTTTAAATATTTGAATTAGCATTTCTGTTGAATTGTTTATCATACAAAAGATTACATAAGGAACCTGTTTTGTTTTTTTGTTATACAGTACAAATTCTTTAGTTTTTGTTCACAGATTACCTGCTTTTATTTTATAAATATGCTATGATTGTTAGAATTTGTTCAATACAATTTAGTTTACTCTGTTATTTTGATGTTTTTCTAAAAATGCTGTTCTAAATTTCTCAGAGTGCTGACCCAAATGCCTTGCAGAGCCACAAATTTGCAAGTTTATTCCATCAGCACTCTGGAAGGTATAGGGATAGGGCCTTGCACTAGCTCTTCATGTTATTATTTCAATTTTTTTGCTATCACCTACATTGCACAACCTGAGAAAGCACTGAGTGTAGGTTTTTAATTGCATGTAGGGCACACTATGCACCTAAGAACTGGTAGGCTTTCTCTCTTTTTCTCTTAACTCAGGGCTCTAGTCTAATGTGACTCTTTCTGTAAGATTCTCAGTATCAGGTTGGCCAAATATGGCCAAACCCTTCTTCTCACCTGATCTCCCATATTACTTTAATGCTTAGGCAAATGTTCACCCTGTTATCAGAGTAAGGTTGGTTATATTACTATAACATTGGCAAATCATGCTGCAAAGACACCAGGTTTCATGCTCATACTACATGGCAACCACCACAGAACTCTTGGTGGTTGCCAATTAGAATTAATTCTACCCCTGCAAAAGAGATCCTGTAAAAGGAATCATCCAGAAGATTGAGTCCTAATTAATTGAAATCAAGTAACCACTGGTTCTGAAGTGCTCAGTATCAATCAGCTTGTCACAGAGACAAATCATACCTAAAAATGTATTTTGAAGAAGAGTTCAACTCCATTACCCACCTATCAGAGTGCTGAATAACTTGCAACACAACAGAAAAATGGCAAATACTTGAAATGCAAAAAAAACATGCTAGCCCCAGGAGCAATTCCCTAGCACAGTATGACAACCAATCTATGGAAGAACTGATTGAAAAAATACTCTTCCTTAAAAACAAAATCACAACACTCAATGAGAAAATTAAAATTATACAAGTTGAGAACTGTAAACTCTTTGATATGCTGCATGAGGAAAACAAAAACCTTTGCCATGAGATTGCAATACTCAAGGACAGCAAAGCAAAAATCCTAGATAAACATAAAATTGCTGAAAACAAAAAAATCCACTGCAAAAACAGCTGACACAAGCTCAGAACAAAAATCTCCTCCACTCATCCAAATTTGAATCACTTGAAAGCAAAACCACAGAGATATTTATGGAGCACAACAAGAATCTGTTGTACTGGTTGAAGACTGTAACCACCAAAACATACAACTCACCAGTAGATTAATTGCACAAGAAGTGCAAAACAACCAACTGCAGCCACAATTACAGCATACTACTGCTCAATTAAGAGCCAATCAAAGCTTACACATTACCTCCAGTTCAACAATGGGAAATGAACAAACACCAATCTCAAAAATCATGTGACATTGGTTACATAATATCCTAAGCCCACCTAGACACTAAATTCCTCAACAGTCTAGTTTACTATCTTCATTAACAAACATAACACCTCCAAGGGATGATTTCCTTCCCTTGCCCATAGTAAATCCCACTTTGTGGGATTTGTGGCTACATTCACTCTGACCACAGGACCTTTATTTGTACCTAAAGACATCAAAGATTATTTAAATAAGTATGGAATTGCCTGTAGAAAACAACACCCTATAATCTGCAGGAGAATGGACAAATTGAGGGGTATAAGAGAATTCTTTGGAAGGCAGTTAAAATGCCCTGAAAGCAATTTATTTAATGGATAGTTGTTGGGATGTTGTACTCCCTAATCCATTATCTTCTATAAGGACTCTTTTGTGCACGTCTACTAATAGCACACCCCATGAAAGATTCTTCTCTTTTTAATGGTTCTCTGCACATGGGAGTGTTTTACCTAGTTGGCACACTACTCTTGGGCCTGATTTACTTCATGAATTTGTCAATGGAAGTAAAGATAATGCCCATGTTGATGAAATTCAAATACAAGAGGCAAATGCAATTTATGCTCATGTGCATTATCCAGATGGTAGGGAGTCAACTGTCTCTTTTTGTGATTTTTCACCATGTCCACCAGTATTACCTTCAACAAATCCAGTATTACCTCCAACAACTTTGGGCTCAATAAATATACAATCAGCTCTAAAGGAAGGCACTTCAATTATAAAGAAAACACTTTAACACCATCTGCAACTGATATTGAATCAACAGATAGCAATCTTTTTCAGCATTTTACTAAAGAAATTATTCAACTATTATACCATCTGAAATACCAATTTGTTGTTCAATGATACAATCAAAACCAACAAACTGTTATCAAGCAGGATTTTATTAAGAAGGGAAAATGAACTATATTTAACCTTGCTATTGTATGTTATTGCTAATAGCTTGTTGGTTGTGTTGTGTGGTTAGACTAATTAACTTGTGTTGCATTGTATAATTATCATTTTAAATATTTGTATATTTCCCACAATAATGAATTAAAGCTATTATTTCTATGGTATTTTCTCTTGTACATCAATCCTTATGTCAGTAATGACCATACACAAATCTCCAATGGGGAAGTGGATGCTAATATAGAGTCACTCAGGGCCCTATTTTTCAAATTTTACTATTTGGCACTCTGAAAATAGTGTAAAGTCTTTTCAACATACTTATTTGATGATTAGGTGCTATCAATTTGTATCAATTTCTTTAATTTGATTTGTTCACATTTTTTAGTGTAGTTATTTGATAGAATTATTATTGGTCCCCTTGGTTAAGAGAATGTGTGATTGCTTGTTTTAACTTTGAGAGGGAAATTGTGTTTGAAACTGTAAACAGTATCCAGGTAATAATTTTCAGATTTTGTAATAAATATCTGAGACAACTGTAGCAAAGTGCACAATAAATTTGTCTTCCTTCAAATGCATTTGATCTTTTTCACTTTTATTATCTAGTAACTCCTTTTAAATTGGGAGGAAACTGCACTGGGTCTGGGCACCAAATAGCTCCTTAACAGTGACAGCCTGAATTGTGGTCACTTTAGGTTACAATTACATGTAGGGAATAACAACTTTTCATTTGATCAATTCATGCATGCACATAATGTTAACACACTGCAAATATACTATGCTGTTGGCAAATGTGAATGCACAGCAATTATGTGCCTTTTATTTGTTATTTATTTACATGAGCTGAGATAATTGAACTCTGAGATAAATTGTTTATTGAGCTAGAAATTACAACTTGAGACACACAATTAGCACCTTGGCTAGTAAGGATGGCTTAATGGATATGGCTTCAGTGTGATGCCATATGAATTGGTCACTGCTGGAGTTCTCTATGGAATTTCTGTATTTAATAAGCAAATCAGTGAACCACCAAAGTTTCTTTCTTTTGTTGGAATGCAGGT
>CABFPE010000036.1:1766846-1809085 GCA_900660155.1 Hofstenia miamia | reverse complement strand
GGCTTAATGGATATGGCTTCAGTGTGATGCCATATGAATTGGTCACTGCTGGAGTTCTCTATGGAATTTCTGTATTTAATAAGCAAATCAGTGAACCACCAAAGTTTCTTTCTTTTGTTGGAATGCAGGTTGCTCTCTGCTACAGTAAACTTTGCAGCCTTCAAGCTTAACTCATGAGTTTCCTAGTACTTCTAGAGTAGCCAGAGCTCCCCTTGATTCTACATGGTGACCCTGATGTGATGCTGGACAAATTAGGGTGTCAGCTTAACTCTCTACTCTATTCTGTTAAAGTTACCAAAGTGGTCATCTGTTTTTGCCTGGTGATTGTAACATAGTGCTGAGCTGTTCCTGTTTCTATATCATATTTGGTTTTGTTCCTTCTCTTTGGTCTGAGCCAGCTGGGATAGTTGTTTCCCCTGGCCATGAATCAACTTCACTACCACTTGATGCATAACTTTGCCTCTTATGTTATTTTTATGCTGCAGTTCTGTGCATTGAAGCTGTCACCAAGCATTGATGTTGTCTTTACTCATTTTGGTTGTTGCTTTGTTTTTGTCTCATTCTTCTAGAATTTGGATTTATTACCATACCCTACACTCTGCTGTCTACTGTTATTAGTTTTTGTTTCTCCAAACAAAGTTGGAATTTCTCTCAATTTGTTGGAAATTTTTTTTCTGAATTTTCTTGTTTTTTCTGAATGGATTTTAGTAGTTTGTCTTATAATGGGACTCCCACTCAGGGTTTCCCTAGTGTGAGCACTAGCAGCCTGAACATTGCTTGTCACACCACTGGAATTAATTCAATTGTTTCTCCATTGTCTTTTGATCCCTATTACATTCTCTTGCAGACACCACCATCTCCTGAACCTCAAAACACTGAGATTGATCAGCTCTGAGCTGCCTTTGCCAAACAAACCAGGCAATATCTTGCCTGTGAGCAATACCTAGATTCACTTCAAGCCAAGATGTAAGAACAGGCTCATGAAGCACAATTGAGAGAGAGAGACATTTCATTGACTCAATCAATGCCTTAGAAATTCAACTTCAAACTTTGGTGACACTGCTGCCTACATCCCCATTGAGGCAGAGTAGCCCACCTTGTTCTTCACTCTCCCAGTCTAGATTTTCTGAGTATGTAACTCATAATGTTTTAGAAGAGGTTTTGGACACTTTTTCCAAACGCCTTTCTGAACAAATTTCTGAAATTATTTCTGCTCACCTTCCAATCAGCCCTATTGTCTGCACCTCTACACCATTGATGCCTCAGTTTGTCAACCCTGTCACTTCATTCACAACTGGAGAGTCCACTTTTACACAGTCAGCTTTGACTCAAGTTTCCACATTAACCACTGTTTGCACTCCAGTTCCATATGTGCTGAATGTGACCATTTCACCTCCTGCACCTTTGAATACTTGTGTTACCCCCACTGTTCTAACTCCAATGGCTCCACCACAGTCATGTGATCTTTCTATGTCTGCTCTGAACAATGGACCACATTTTACCCAATTGATCCTACCTACAACTGCTAACTTATTTAATCATCATTCTATATTGCCTAAGTTCACCAGAAAGATCAATGAAATTTCACAGTCTTTTGAAGAGTGGTTTTTTGTCTTTGAATTAACCATGTGGCAGTACAAGGTCACTCAGGATGCTGCTGTCACTTAATTCCCTACCTACCTTCAAGGTCTCACATACAACCAATACATGATGTTGGATCAGGACGTGAAGACTAAATACCAATTTCTCATCAGTTATTTTGAGGACCATTACAAGGTGCTTCACATTAAGCATCAATACAAAATGCTGTTATGCGACCTTTTCTTCAAGGAGGGCAACAACATACTTACATCACACAGGTGGAAAGGCTGTTCTGCTTAAGTAAGCTCACCCCTGAATATTTGAAGCACAATCTCTTTTTGTACATTTGTTGGGCTTTCTGCCCAACATTCATAGTTGCCTTGAACTCAAGTGTGATCCCAAAGATGATCTCAACCTGATAATTTGTAAAGCTATTAGCATTGTGTACATGCTGCACAATACCACTCACATCAACAAGGATGCTGGAGATTTTAGAGCAGGTTCTTCTTAGTTGCAGAAACCCCTACCTCCTTGAGCACTGTTGCTTCCACAGTGAAGATAGAACTTGAACAAACTCTCATTGTTTTTTTCATTGTGGCCAGAAAGGCCATACAAAGTCTCAATGCCATGCTGTAATTCATTTAGTCACCAATGGCAAAGGCTTCATCATTGATGAGCCTGGAGTTGGAGAGTGTCCTCCTGATTTACCTGTTAGCTCTGTTGATCAGTTAAACTAGTTGGAGTGCTGCTTCCTAGAAAATGTGTGCATGACATTCTGGTAATCACTTCACTGTTGCATACTAACATTATCCCTGTAGATATAAATTGATGTCTGATTAATGTCACCATTGATACCAGGGCCTCAGTCTCAATCATTAGTGACTCTTGTTGCTCCAAGTTATGTTTGTCACAAAATGATTTAGTTCCATCTACTGCACATCTGTTGGTTGCCCCTGGGGAACTTATTATCTTTGAAAGGCCATGTACTGAACCTGGAACTACGCATTCAGCAGGAACTGTTTGTTGTTGATTTAATTGATATAGATACCTGCAAACAGCCACTCCCATGTGACATAATTCTGGGTAATGACTTTCTTGAGCAGAACACATGTGTTATTGATTACAGAAAGAACACAATTTCCATCTGTGAAAGTGAACATTGGCAGGAGCTCACTACTGTTCCTGAGCAGGATATCTTGTTAAGTTTTTCTGAAAGTGAAATTGTTGAGCCTCATCATTGGCGATGTGTCCCCATTACTACTGACTCTGCATACACTGGTGATGTTATGGTTTCTGGATTCAAGGGGAAGAGCTTCTCTAGAGTCAAGTTCTCCCCTGATCTCTGCCATATCTCTAAGGGAAGAATGTACATTACTATTCTCAATAATTCTAATTTGTTGGTCAAGATAGATCCTTCTCAACTGAAGATTATTGCAACTCTGGTTCATCTGGAATTCCAGGCCATTGCCTGTCTACTGATATTAGCTGCCATTCACAATCTGGTGGAACCAAGCAATCCCATCCAGATCCCTCTTGTTAATGAATGGACTCATCCACATCTTAGCTCTCAATAGCACAAGTCCCTTTCTCACCTGTTTCAGCAACATCACCAGGTTTTGAATTACAGCTCAATTAGCATTGGCCAGGCTGTTGGTGAACAACATTCTATTGAATGATCATCCAATTTGCCTGCCCATTAGGAGGGTACCAGAAAACCTCTGAGAAGAATATGAAAAGATTCTGAGTGATTTTATAGAAAGTGGCATTATTCAGGCTAGCAATAGCCCCTACACAACGCCCACTGTCTTCATTAAACAAGGTGACAAGTACTGCCTCTGTGTGGACTTCAGGAAACTTAATGATGGCACAGTAAAGGATGCATATCCACTTCCACACATCAAGGATCTTCTCTATGATGCTAGTCAGTATAAGTTGTTTAGCTGCCTCAACTTGTGCAAAGCTTGTTTGCAGGTGCCAATGAAGCCTGCTGATACTTGGAAGACTGCCTTCATCACTCCATATGGCCTCTTTGAGTGGAAATACATGCTTTCAGGCTCTGCAATGCCCCAGCAACCTTTCAGTGCTACATCACCCACGTGCTCAGAAATTGTGCTAATGTACTTGAGCAAAGCATAACAGCCTACATGGACAACATCCTTGTCACAGGTAACAACTTCTTCCAAGCATCTGGAAAGGCTTGGACACACTCTTAGTCTTTTATACAAATCTGGTCTCTGAGTTAATAGAAACAAGTGTTCCCTTTTACAACCACACATTACTTTTCTTGGGAGAATCATCAAACCTGGTCATATTTCCATTAAGAATGATGATAAAAATCATCTGGATAAAATTGAAACTCCTTGCTCTTGTAAGGATGTGCAATGCCTTATGGGATTTCTGAATTATTATGGAGCTTTCATCTCTGAACTAGCTAACAAGACCAAGCATATTTCCAACCTATTATCTCACAGTATTGAATTTAAGTGGACTTGAGCTTGATGCTGTCAAGGGAAAACTAAGAAAGATTCCCAGCTTGAACATGCCAGATTACTCAAAAGAGTTTATTATTTACTGTGATGCTAGTTCTGTTGCAATTAGTGGTGTGCTCAGCCAAGTCATTGATGGAAGGGAATGCCTGATTCAGTATTTCAGCCAAAAGCTCTGAGCTGAGCAGAATTATGGCACTACAAAATCTGAAATGTTGGTGCTAATGGAAAGTCTAAAGAAATTTTGCTTCTTTATTCTAGGTCATCACTTTACTGTGTAAACAGATAACTGTGCACTAGCCTGGCTGAAGAAATTTTCTGGGGACAAGTCCAACATTGCCGCCTGTTGGATTGAATACTTGAATGATTTTATGTTTTCTATTAAGCACCATCCAGGGAGACTTCATAACAACACAGACTATTGGACTGCTCTCCCTAGCATGAGTGTGATCTCTGGAAACCACCTAGAGAAAAGACACCATTTGGGTTTATCCCTCTCACTGACTATGAGCTAAGATCAATGCAGATCACCATGGCAAAGTGATCCTTCCAATCCTTGTAAAAGAAGAAATCACCAAAGCAGAGATTTTGCTCCACCAATGCCAAGATAAGGTACTAAGTGAAATCATTGTTAAATTGAAGAACACTAATTACATCCTCAGTCCTGTGGCCAACAGATACTTTTGGTGATACAACTGGAAACAGACAGAGGCAGGCCTGCTTTATGCTTGAAGCTGAAATAGTTGGTTAGCTGTCCCTAAGTATTTCCAAAGAGATTTGGTGTGGAAGATCCATGAAAAGGTCCACTTATACAAACAAGGTCCATTATAAAAAAAAACACATGTTCAATGCAAGGTATGCCACAGTCAGTATTTGAGCTGCAGTCCAAGATGTAATTGATAAATGTACCACTTGTTTGCTTCAAGGAACTGGACATTTTCCACAGCAGTGAACCAAGCTTCACAGCAGAGCCACAGAATGCATGAATGAAGTTGTGCACATGAACATTGAAAAGCTCTCCTGTGATGACAAAGGGTACCAGTATCTTTTAGTGCTCATTGATCATTTTACCTAGTATGCCTGACTCATCCCCCTCAACAGCAACACCACAAGGTTATTGGAGAGAAAGTGGTGAAAGAATGGATCCTTAAGTTTGGGCCCATGGAGTGCCTGATTTCTGATCAATGGTCCCCAGTTTGATAACCACCTTATGGAGACTCTAATGAAGGAACTTGAAATACTCCACAAGTTCACTACTGCATATCACCTGCATTTGAATAGAGTTGTGGAATGGCTTAACTGTATGGTCATTAAGTGAATTCAAGTCACTCTCACCCAAGCTGTAGAATATTTTTACAACACTGCAGTGCATTTTACTACAAAGGTCAGTCCTTTTAAGGCTATGTTTGGCCACAAAGCAAGCACCGCACTTTCTATTATGTTTCCTGATTACAACAAACCTATGTTGGAGAATTTTGTGAATTGTATGTTACATGAGTTCCAAGAAGTACACTTAACTATCTGTAGAAATACTAATCAATCTGTCCTCCACCAATGGTGGAATTTTAATTGTAAGTTATATGGCAAGCCTCATAAGCTTGGCAACAAATTCTTCACCTATTTCCCTTGCCAAATCACCTATGCTAATCAAGTATGGAAGCTTGCTACTAACTGGCAAGGCCCATTCATTATAACCAAAGTTTTAGATCATCATAAATATTAAGGAAGTACATGTGGGGAGCAACTTCACAGACCAAGTTTCCTTCCATTGAATCAGAATATGCGCCACTCTGCACTAACCATCTAATTTGCTGCAAACCCAGCTCCACCCAGGAATTTCTGGAATTAGTTAATCATTATGATATTCACAAGACAGAAATTCTCTTCAATTTGGAAAAGTTTAACTATCCTGAGAGTGGCTACAATAAGATTGCCAAGACATGAAGACAAGCAGCAAGAGATAGTGAGATAATTTCCATCACAGTCATTGAGCAGACCATGAGAACTCTGGAGCAGTTCTACTGCAAGGAAGAACTTTTGTCATCTTCTGCCATTGAGGTGTTCCCCAGTATGCAAGCCCTCATCAAGGCTATCAATTTACAAAAATGTGCAGGTGCCATCAGCACTCCTGTGCATATGCCCACATGGTCTATCACCTATGATGAACGTATCCTAACCATTGAACACCATCCAGATGAGTTTGCTGAAAGCAACCATGATAAAGATGTACTAGGCCTTATGAAATGGTGCCTCACAGAGATGTTCACTAAAGAAGAGTTGGTCCTCCTACAATCACCAGGGCGCCAAATAGACCTGAACATAGAGTGTACCACATCTTGCCTAAGGATTTCCAACACCCAGATCAATAAGCTCTGTCCACATGGACTTTGAACCATGTTTTGGGATATGATTAAGGATGCAAAAATCAACTACCCTATCATCAGAACAGCCATGCTGAAGAAGAAGGTTGAGTTTGACCAGGTTGAGACAAATGTGGAGAAGAACAATTTGCTATGCAGAAGGTTCACAATAAAATTGCAACCCTAGATCCACAAGTTCATATTTTGTTCCAGTCATTGGGCAATCTGATGTGGATCAACAATGTTGAGACCCTCACCCACTACTACAATGTTACAAAATGGATTGAAATCATTACCATGTTATGAGCAGAAATCACAGATCTGGAGGAAATGACCTTACAACAAGTCAATGAATATTGTTCTTTGATTATGGACCATGCCATTCACATGGGGTCACTTAGAGAGGTATTTACATGTGATTGCTTGTTTTAACTTTTTGAGGGAAATTGTGTTTGAAACTGTAAACAGCATCCATGTAATAATATGGAGATTTTGTAATAAATATCTGAGACAACTGTAGCAAAGCACACAATAAATTTGTCTTCCTTCAACTGCTTTTGATCTTTTTCACTTTTATTATCTTGTAACCCCTTTTAGATTTATCATCAAGAATTTGGTTATGATAACTATTGATTAAGATCCGGCAACAATTTGGGAGGAAACTGCACTAGGTCTGGGGTGCCAAATAGTGTAGAATTGTGGGGCACATCTAGCAGCTCAAGCAGTAAGAAGGTTGCAAAGAATTACCATTGCCAAGAGCAGCCCATACTCTAACAAAACAAATGAAGATTGGTAGTTTGCCAATTTCACTGTAGAAAAATGAACTGAAACCATTTCCTAGAAGGCATTCCAGCTAGTGACCAATTTACATGGCATCACGCCAAAGCCAAATATTTAGAAACCATCCTTACCTGCCAAGGTGCTAATTGTGTGTCTCAAGTTTAATTTCTAGCTCAATAAAACAAATTTAGCTCAGTGTTCTTGTTATCTCAGCTCATGTAATAAGATGTAATAATGTGTAGTTACCACAATTCACATCTGCCAATGGCATATTATATTTGCATAGTGTGTTGTTAAGTGCATGTACAATCAATCAAATGTAAAGTTCTTTTATTCCCTATGCCTATGCGTAGCCTTAAATTGACCACAATATGGGATCACATCTGTCAAGGAGTGAGTATTGCTCCAGGCACAGCGGAGTTCCTCCCACATTATCACCAGATCTTACAAGCAGATACTTATCATATTAATAACTATGCTAAAAAGGGTTAGTAATATAGAGTAAGCAGAGAAGCAAACATTATCCAGCAAGAATGAAATTTATTTGACAATTGCAACAATGAGTTCCCTATTTTTATACAGAGAAAAAGGTAAATATTTACAGTTTACAAAATTCACTTAATTCCCTTGCAAATTAAATGAGCAATTTACATGTACACTTTAATCAAGGGGACAATTATAACAAATTCAAAACCTAAGTTCAAAATACTAAAAATCAATAAAAATCACTAAATTAATAATTGGAATAGCACTGAATTAATCAAAGAGAGTGCCAATGAAATAAAATAAAGGGCCCTGAGTGACTCTACAAATGCCTCCCCATTGCATGGTTAAATTTGTGGTAACAACTGGACAGTAGGTCCACACAACAACTTTTGGGCTTCTTTGACCATTTCTTTTGCCAGTATACCATCCCAAGATGAAACCTCTGCATAATGTGGGTGCCAGAATTATGATGTGAGGATCTAGAGAATTTATGGTTTGGTGGATTTTCTCCAATTGGGTAGAGATGGGCTGCTCCTTCTGAAATATATCTTTTATAGTAAGTTTTCCATCAATGTGACTCATTCAGGATGTCCACCTTCTAACATATCATGGGTTTCCTTGTATTCTTTAGTTTGCATTGCCTTGTTGACTTTAGTGGCAGTTGACCTGTAGTTAATATGATCAGAGAGATGGGCAGAAACCTTTTTCCTTCCACAACAGACTCTCCAAGATGGCAGGATTAATGGGGTCATCAGACAAGGAGGTAGAATGCAGAGGAGGTTATTCCTCCAGTTGTGCAAAGCTTGACTTGTTCCTGAGGGAGGCTATTCCAATGGTAATGGGGTAGTTAATTTTTGCTTCTCAAATTGATTCCCAAAAAGCTCTGCAGAGTCTGTGGCTCCATAAGTTTTCTATCTGAGGCATTGTGATGTGTAGATGGGCTGTGGTGCACTCTACATCCAGGGCAAGTTGTTGCCCTGGTGATAATAGGAGGACCAGTTCTTCTTTTGTAAGCATCTTGTAAGACACCATTTCATAAGACCTAGTACATCTTTGTTGCTGTTAGGCTTGACAACTTGATTGATGATTGCTGGCTTGTAGGCAAACTTGTTGGGGCAGTGCTTGATTGTGAGGATCCTTTCATTGTCAGTAAGGGACCAAGCAGGCATAAGTTTCAGTGAAGCTGTGACTCCAGAAATCTTTTCCAAGTTAACAGCTTTGATCAAGGCTCTGGTTGCTGGTGAAACTTCTATTGCTGATGAGGATAAGAGTTCTTCCTCATGATAAAACTGCTCTGGTGACTTCATTGTCTGTCCTAGGACAGTAATGGGGATGATCTTGCCATCTTTGGTTGCCTGTTGCTGAGTCTTTGTTAGCTGGCTATATCCACACTCTGGATAGTTAAGGTGCTCCAAGTTGAACAAGATCTCTGTGCATGTATGAATGCCATAGTGACCTACAAGCTCAAGGAATTGCTTGGTTGAGCCATGCTCACAGCATATGAGTCAGCTGGTGCACAGAGGTGCATATTCAGAGTCAAGTGATGGGAACTTGGTTTCAGCAGTGGCTCCCCACATATACTTTTTAAGCATATCCACAATCATTTGTGGCAGGAGATGACCAAGTGGGCTGCTAGATCTGATGAGGTGAGTGTAGTACTTTTCAAAACTTTTCATGGCTTTCTTCAACTTCCCAAGGGAAGCAGGCAGCAAGCATGAGTGTAGCAACCAATTTTTCACCTTCC
This sequence comes from Hofstenia miamia, assembly GCA_900660155.1. Taxonomy (NCBI): domain Eukaryota; kingdom Metazoa; phylum Xenacoelomorpha; order Acoela; family Hofsteniidae; genus Hofstenia; species Hofstenia miamia. The sequence continues at coordinate 1,799,648 of CABFPE010000036.1, read as the reverse complement.
AAGCAGCAGGACCAATTGCAATCTCATGAGGGCATTGCTTGGCAAGTTTTTCTCAAGTCAGCTTATCCAAAGGCAGGTAATATCCACATAGCTCCATGCAATTGAATTGCTGGTGCAAATTTCTCATGTGAGAGATGTAACTCAGCTAGGACTCTTTCAACTGAGTGATGGTACTGAGAGTTGGGGCTGCAGATATTAATTGTAGGCCATTCTGCTTCCAGATTGTGATCTGCCTTAAGGTTAATCTAAACCTCATCAATTTCCTGTAATGTAGTGAAAGTCTGATATGTAAGAGAGCCAGGGCATATTGATGTTAATCAACTCCAGGGTCTGGGCATGGATGCATGCATCTATAATCAAGTGAGTAATGACTGTGAGTCAGTGTGTGGGGATCTTCTTGCACATGAGCAGGTTTGTATAGATGAGCTTGGTGCCTGAAATGACGTTAGTGTTGTACATACTAGTTGGCCTGTAGGAACTGCTGTAGAGAACTTTAAAATTCTCAATGTGAAAGTGTAGGTTCTCAACTTTGTCCAGGATATTGTCATGGTACTCCTCTTTCAAAAACATTACAAGGTGAATGTTCTCAACTTTAGTGAGCTGGTACAAGATCTTGATTTTCTCCATGATCTTGGGGTGGGTTACCTTGTTTATGTGAAAGAAGTAAACAATTAACAGGTTGTTGAAATTGATGTTAACACACTTACTTTTCAACAATTGGCACAGATGGGGCAGGTTAAAATCTTCATTGAACATAGTGTGAACTGTGTTTTGCCAATAGGGTCATGCCATACCACCTTGCATTTTTGAATCATAACAAATAATAGCATTAATCTTGGGCCTATATTCTGCATCAATAATGAAAGGAATAACATCAACAGAACAAGTTAGTGCTTTGGTGTTAAACATCCAACATAGCTTGTTTCTAGTTTCCTCAGACAGGTTATCTTGAACCAAATGGACTGCCTTTTGTGTTGCAATGAAGTACAGGTGTAATATCTCATCCCCAACCTTTGACATCTTCACTTTTCTTTCCTCTGCTTTCTTAGATCAAATGCTAGTTGAATCACAGGAGGAAGGACCAGGACTAGGAGGGGGGGTTTCAAGTCAACTTGGGACTGGGTTATTTTACTAATTTGAGCAAAGTCCTGCACAGAGAGTTGTCTCTGTGTGTAGTCATCTGAGGTCCACTCCTGCTCAGAGAGTTGTCTCTGAGCATAGTTGTGGGAAGTCCACTCTGAGGGGAGAGTTGTCTCCTCTCATAGTGTTGGCTGCTACTGCTGGAGTCCTCTGCTGGATGCTCTCACTTTCATGAGGTGATTTCATCTATTCATCTCAATGTTGTTGCTTGGCTCATTTCATCTCATGGATTCATCTGTCTTCAAACATGGCGTCTGATTGGTGGGTTGTTTTCTGATCATTTCATGGTTGCTAAACAAAGATATAAGATTAATGACCCAATCCTGGGTATTTAAATGATCTAAATATCTCTGGTTTCTAGCTTTTCATTTAGGCAAAATATGAGCAGCTATAGTGTTGCTACTATTACCAAGGTTACTATCATACTCAACCTGTGTAAGGTCATTTTCCTCACATTTGGTGAGGTTGTTGTAATACTCAATTTTGTTTACACCATCATCAATGAGGGAAAACTCATTATTATTGTTGATGACTGCATTGTGTATATCTTTAATAGTTTATCTAAGTCACTGAAAATGGGTGACTTTACCATTATCTAGTAAGTACTGATGGTGATCTAATAATCTGACAAGGGAAATATGCAAAAATGGAATCTCTGTGCTTGTGCAGTTTGCTGTACAATTTCTTATCAAAGTTCCTTTTCTGGTGAATAACTGATTGGTTGGTATTTCAGCATATAGTAAGATGTCTTCCTGAAATTCCTGTGGCATCCAGTTCACAAAATTCTCCAAGGTAGGTTTGTTGTAATATGGGAACATTATCAATAGTGGCGTGCTCACTTCCCAGCCAAACATAGGCTTAAAAGGGCTAACTTTAGTGGTAGAGTGAACAGCAGTATTATAAAAGAACTCTACTGCCTCAATTACTCATTTCCAATTGAAACCCACAGCTCAGGCTAAAGCTACTCTTATTAGTTTGATAATGGTATGATTTAATTGTTTGATGACACTGTTTGATTGAGGGTGATATGTGGTAGTGAAGTTGTGCACAATTTCCAGTTCTTTCATGAGAGTGGCCATCAGGTTATTTTCAAATTGAGGACCACAGTCAGAGACTAACCTTTCCATAGGTCCAAACTTGAAGATCCACTCCTTTACAACTTTTTCTCTGATGACTTCAGCTATAGTATTATTGAGTGAGATTAGCCTCATGTATTTTGTGAAGTGGTCAATCAGGACCAAAAGATGCTGAAAACCCTCTTCATCTCTCAATAATTTCTCTAAATCTATATGGACTACTTTGTTCATTCATTTGGTGACCTGACTGTGGAGCTTGGCTCTCTGTTCTGGAAAATGTTTGGCTCCCTGAAGCAGGCATGCTTTGCACTTGTCTATAACATCCTGAACAGCAGCTCCTATTCCTATAGTAATATAGCAAGCATTAAAAGTTTGCTGTCTGGATAATTCCTAGGTGACCTCACTCATGGACCTTCTGGACAAGATCCCTCTTAAAATATTCTGCAATCACCAGCTGGTTATTTCAACTGTGAGCATAGAGAAGCCCAGCTTCAGTAACTTTCCAGTGGTAGCACTGGAAGTATCTATTAGTGACATTACTTATAGTATTATTTGGGTTGTTTACTTTCACAATAATTTCCCACAGGATCTTATCATGTAGTTGATGGGTGGCAACTTCCTTTTCAGATATCTCTTTCTTCACCAGGATGGGGAGGATCACTTTCCCATTTCAATTGGCACTGATTTTGGGAAGAAGTTTGTAATCACATGCTGGGATGAACCTGAAAGGAGTCTTTTCACCAGGCAGCTTCCTGAGATCTCACTCATAGCTGGGAAGAGTGGTAAAATAGTCTGCATTAAGGTGGAGTCTCCCCAGATGGTTGGTGATTGTGAAGGTGAAGTCATTTAAATACTCTAGCCACTGGGCAATGATGTTCTACTTGTTGCCAGAGAATTTTTTGAGCCATGCTAGTATGGAGTTATTGGTGTGAACAGTAAACTGGCAACCTAAAATGAAGAAGCAGATCTTCTTCAGGTTCTTGACAACTGCTAGCATCTCAGACTTAGTAGCCCCATAATTTAACTTGGCACTTCAGAGCTTCTGGCTGAAGTACTGCACTGGGCTTTCTCAACCATTGATGATCTGGCTTAAGACACCACTGGTGGCAACAGAGCCTGCATCACAATTGACTATAAACTCTTTGGAGTAATCAGGCGTATTTAAACTCAGGATTCACCTCAGTTCTCATTTCATGGAATCCAGGTTCTCTTGCTCAGCCAAGGTCCAACAAAACTTGGTGTTCTTTCAGAGCAAATCAGAGATGTGTTTGGTTCAATTGGCTAGCTCAGGAATGTATGAGCCATAATAATTCAGAAAGCCCATTAGCCATTGGACATCCTTGTGAGAGCATGGAGTCTCAATGTGATTGAGATGGTCTTTCATGTCATTTTTTATGAAGATTCTCCTGGGTTTGATCACCCTGCCTAAGAAGGTAACACATGGCAAAATAAGTGAGCACTTATTGCCATTGACCCAGAGACCAGAGTCATACAAGATCTTAAGAGTGTGACCCAACTTATCCAAATGATCAGAGAATGTGTGTCCAGCAACAAGGATATTGTCCATATATGTCATGACCCCTGGTTCAAGAACATTGGCCCCATTCCCCAACATGCATGTAACATAGTGCTGAAAAGTAGCCAGGGCATTACAAAGCCCAAAGGCCATATATTTTCCACTCAAAAAGGCCATATGGCATGATAAAGGCAGTTTTCAGGATGTTGGCATGCTTCATAGGTATCTGCCAATAAGCTTTACAGAGATCTAAGCATGAGAACAAACTGTATTTGCTGGCATCATATAAGAGATCCTTTATGCAAGGTAAAGGATATGCATCTTTGATGGTGATATCATTTAATCTTCTGAAATCAACACAAAGGCAGTGCTTCTCACCTTGGTGAATGAATACTGTGGGTGCTGCATAATTGCTGTTGCTGTTCTGAATAATACCACTCTCTATTAGATTGCTGAGGATCTGTTCATATTCTGCTGGTAAGTTTTCTGGTACTCACTGAACTGGCAACCAAATGGGGCAATCACTTTTGGATTCAATCATGTGTTGTTCCTCAACAGCCTTACCAACACTGATTGAGCCATAATTGAACACATCATGGTGCTGGCACAAAAGAACAGAGAGTGCATCATGTTCCTGGGGACTCAGATGTCCATGAGTCTTCTCATTGACTACTGGGATCCGTACTGGATCACTGGGTTCACTCAGAATAGCAGTGAGAACAGGTAAACAAGTGGGAGCTTTCATTTCAAGTTGGACTAGAGTCATGATGAGAGAAATCTTGGTAGGATCCATCCAGATCAAATGAGCAGAACTGTTAAGCACTGTAGCATAAGTCTTGCCATGGGAGACCTGACAGAGGTACAGAGAAAATTGTATACCACAAAGGCATTTCCTTCTTTTCTGGAAATCATAACATCACCCTCATAAGGAGAGTTAGTAGTGACAGCAACTTGTTGCCAGTGCTAAGGTTCCACAACAATGTTTTCAGCTAACATTAGTAAAATTTCTTGGTTAGAAATGGCTGTAAGCTCTTCCTGAGGCTCACTTTTGCAGATCAAGATTGTGTTATTTCCATAGTCTATTATGCAGGTGTTCTTCTTGAGAAAATCATTGCTAAGGATGACATCATATGGCAAGGGCTGATTACAAGTATCTACAACAAAGAGATCCACTAGGAAACATTCTTGGTGAATTTGTAATTCAAGGTCATTTACTTGACCTTTCAGCAAAATGGTATTTCCTGAGGCATCCAACAAGTGCACTTTAGACAGTGATAAATTCTCTCTCTTCAAGCAAAGCATGTCACAACAGGTGTTGCTTATTATGGAAGCAGAGGCTCCTATATCAATTGTGACATTAATTAAAAGTCCATTCACATCTGCAGGGATGATGTTGGTACACAATAATGAGGTGATTACCAAGACATCATGCACATGGTTTTTGGGAGGCAGTGCTCCATCTAATTTAAATGACTGACAGACTTGACCAGGGTGTTGGGAGATGGCTCTTCAATAATGAAACCATCTCCTTTAGCCACTAGACAAATAACTGCACCACTCTGAGCCTGAATGTGGGCTGATTGTCATTCATTATCAGATTTTTTCTGCACTATAGCAGAACTCAAAGAGGTCAGTGTCTTTGAGGCAGTTTGACCTGTCTTTAAATCACCAGCATCTCTCTTGATGCAAGTTGTATTTTGCAACATGTAGACAATGCTAATCACCTTTTTAATAATAGAATTCAAGTTGTCCTCCAGATCATATTTAAGTTTGAGACAGTTCCTAATGGTGGAGGGGAATCCCCAACAAATATATGAAAAGAGATCATATCATGAGTATTCTGGTGTCACCTTGCTAAGGTGAAAGAATCTATTGATCTGTGTAATATAGGTCCTGACATCATCTCCCTTTTTGAAGAAGAGATCACATAAGAGCTTCTTGTGCTGCTGTTTTATGTGAGGCACTTTGTAAAGTTCCTCAAAGTGACCAACAAGTAATTGATAATTCGTTTTGACCTCTCTGTCCAACATCATGTACTGATTGTACTTGAGGCCTTGAAGGTACATGGGGAATTGCACAGCAGCAACATCCTGTGTAGTTTTATACTGTTTCATAGTGAGCTCAAAAAGGAAGAGCCACTCTTCAAATGACTGTGAAATTTTGTCTATCTTTCCAGTAAATTTGGGCAACACAGAGTGCTGATTGAAAAAATTTGCTGATTCACTTCCCAATGCTTCTGTAGGTAGAATCAACTGGGTGAAGTGTGGCCCACAAGTTGTTGCAGACCTGATAAGGTTATTCAGAGGAGGAGGCAGAGTAATCATAGCAGTTGGGGCAACTGTGACATGAACAGGTGCTGTGGGCACTACTGTTGTGCTCAGGGTACAAGAGCCTGGCATAGCTATGGTGGTTAGTGTTGAAACTTGTGAGAGAGCAAACTGAGTAAATGTAGGGCCTCCAACTGTAAAAGAAGTAATGGGTGTAATGAAAGGTGGTGTCACTGGAGTTGTAGTAGGTGCTATCAGAGCATGGGACAAGTGAGCAGAAAGCATTTGTGAGATAATGGTTGAAAATCTTTCAGAGAGAGCATCAAGAGCATTATCCAAAAAAGCATGAGTTACATACTCAGGTTCTCCTAATGAGATTGGTGGGGAATGCAGGGTAGGTTCTTGAATTTGCATCTCTAATGCAGAAATCAAGTTGAGCAAGTGTCTCTCACACTGCCAAGTTACAGTGGCTTGTTGATGTATCTTTACCTTCAAGGCATCAAGGCAGGCTTCACAGGAGCAGCCCTGAGAAATCTGCTTGGAAAGGGCTTCTCTAAGCTGTTCAACTTTGGTTGTTGGTAACTCTGGAGGAGGTGACAATGGCTTATATGAAATAAACAGGTTCAACAAGGTAGCAGGAGTGGGAATCTCTTTCAGAAAAACTTCAGAGGGTGTAGACATAGCAGAAACAGGTTTGGCAGGGGTAGGTGTAGGTAAAGCAATTGCAGAATCAAATCCAGCAGTGTGAGGGGCAGTGTCCAGGCTGCCATACCCTGAGTGGGAGTCCCATTATGAGAAATAGAGAAATCCATATCCATAAGAACAAGAATAAGTAAACAAGTAAAAGTAAAGTAAGAGAAAAGGTTCCAAAAACAATTCCAATAATGTAGGAGAAACATCCAGCTATGTAGGAGAAATAAAGGCAACTGACAGACAGCAGTGAGGTATAGGTACAACAATCATTCCAAACTCTAGAATAACAAGACAACACCAATATGGCATTAAGAATGGGTAAGAATAGAATTGAGGCTCAGTAACTGCATTGGATCACAGAATTGAGAATGTAGAATTATGTATGAGGTAAAGATGTGCATTGCTGGGTGGTGAAGTAGATTGTGGTCAGGGGAAATCCATCCCAGCTGACTCACACCCAGTGGAAAAACAAAACCAAGTACAATAAGAGAACACTAGAACAGCTTTGTATCACGTCAGGGTCACCATGTAGAATTGTGGGGTTCATCTAGCAGCTCAATTGGTATGAAGGTTGCAAAGAATTACCATTGCCAAGAGCAGCCCATACTCTAACAAAACAAATGAAGATTGGTAATTCACCAATTTCACTCTAGAAAAATGAACTGAAACCATTCCAGCCAGTGACCAATTTACATGGCATCATGCCAAAGCCAAATCATTAGAAACCATCCTTACCAGCCAAGGTGCTAATTGTGTGTCTCAAGTTTAATTTCTAGCTCAATAAAACAAATTCAGCTCAGTGTTCTTGTTATTTATTTGACAATTGCAACAATGAGTTCCATATTTACAGTTTACAAAATTCACTTAATTCCCTTGCAGATTAAATGAGTAATTTATGTGTACACTTTAATTGAGGGGACAATTATAACAAATTCAAAACCTAAGTTCAAAATACTAAAAATCAATAAAAATCACTAAATTAATAATTGGAATAGCACTGAATTAATCAAAGAGAGTGCCAATAAAATAAAATAAAGGGCCCTAAGTGACTCTAAAATAGCTCCTTAATGGTGACAGCCTGAATCATGGTCACTTTAGGTTACAATTACATGTAGGGAATAACAACTTTTCATTCAATCAATTTGTACATTCACATAATGTTACCACACTGCAAATATACTATGCTGTATGTGAATGTGAATGCACAGCAATTATGTGCCTTTTATTTGTTATTTATTTACATGAGCTGAGATAATTGAACTCTGAGATAAATTGTTTATTGAGCTAGAAATTACAACTTGAGACACACAATTAGCACCTTGGCAAGTAAGGATGGCTTCATGGATATGGCTTCAGCATGATGCCATATGAATTGGTCACTGCTGGAGTTCTCTATGGAATTTCTGTATTTAATAAGCAAATCAGTGAACCACCAAAGTTTCTTTCTTTTGTTGGAATGCAGGTTGCTCTCTGCTACAGTAAACTTTGCAGCCTTCAAGCTTAACTCATGAGTTTCCTAGTACTTCTAGAGTAGCCAGAGCTCCCCTTGATTCTACACTAATAGCTGGAATGTATAGCAAATGGCTGTTACAAATAATATATAAGTCAAGCTTGGTATTTTCAGCATATTAAAACCTGTCACCCCAAATTTCACTGTCTTTTGGGGGTGTTGGTCTGTATCCTACACTTTTGACTTTGTTGCAATTTTCTTACCAGGGCTTCTGGACCAAGTAAACACAATAAACTGTAGTCACAAACTAAGTCACAAACTAAGCAGAATCAAATGATGAGGAGGGTACATAAAAATACATAAACAACTACAACTCCATAATTGTATTCTCACCCTAATTCCTCCTTTCAAACAGCATAAGGATGCATGCCTAGAACTGAGCCATGCTAATCCTAATGTTATCCATTATATTTTAGACATATTGGTTAAAACATGCTCCTTCACTTACTGTGCAATGAATAAGACAGAGCACTATAAGCACATAAGGTTCTCAAGGTTGGCAACTCACTCTCTCAATTCTGGAACTATGGAAATTTTTTCCTAATTATTAGGTTTTTATCAACTTAACGAATGCTCAATCTGACAGAACATTGTGATCAACATATTAAATCTTTTTGACAAAGTTTGTAAAAATCTAGCATAAATGAGGTATGAAGATTAATAACTTTTAATGGGTTAGTCAAAATTTTATCTTGTGTATACTAAAATATTTATCTAAATGTTGTTTATGAAACTTAGTATAGCACTTTGTGACTTAGCCTAGATTACAACTTAATAAACAACTGCTTTTTTAAGTCAAACTAAATTTTCATCTCCTATTTTATGTATTTGATATTTATATCTCATTCATGGTCATTTTTAGAAAACTTTGTCAAAAAATTTGCCATGTCTATCTCAAGATTCTATGTGTTGGTTTGAAGGTTCCATATCTCAATAAAAAGTACCAACCACAGTTATTATCACAGTTGTTAGTACAGTGTATCTAGAGAAACTGATCAATATGTAACATTTATCATTTGAAAAATTGGCAATGTTTATGATTATTTTTTGTGAATAATTTAGTAATGGCTTATGTTTAACTAAGCTCTCTTCTTATATTCTGAGTTCAATAATATTAATATAAAATAATGAATACTACATCTTTAAATATTTAACTTGCACTCCCAAGGCTAGCATTATCACTATGTGCTTGACCTCAAGGATGCATTTATGAGGAAGGGCAGTCCTTGTATTCAGAAGTGTTTGTCATTGGGCTGTACAACACTGATAAACATGCTGTAATTCTTCCGAACCATTTGCCAACTCTTCATAACTTGGATGCATTGAATTGCTTAATTTAGTGTTCTTAATGCCTGGTTGGCTATAAATTATACCTTTAAAAGACAGGGGCAAGCATTAAGATAAACAGGGTATAGCATTAAAACAATGTTGACAATATTTACGAATCTGGAAAATTTTAGGAAATTTGCAAGAGATTATGTAAAAATCAAATGTTTTAATGCATTTCAAAATTTCATGAAAATCCCACTCCTATTGACAATTTTGATTTGTTGTTTGGGTTCTTGACAAAATACACTTTCAATTTATTGTAGATTTCATGTTTCATGATTTCTTATAATTGAATTTAAATTCAGAATCACATTTGATCATTAATTTATAAACCTTGACGAGTGTAGATTCAAAAAATGAACGCATGTAAAAAGAGGAACTGTAGCTTATTATTGCTTCCTCATGTTAAATATAAAATAGCTACAATTATATATTGCATAGATAAACCTAATACTGTAAATATATAATCTATTAGTTATATATGTACGTTTGTCAAATTCACATATAGGAATCTTAATTCAATTATTCCACAGATTGATTTAAAAATATTTACATGGAATTTTTCAATTTTACTACAAAATGGTTTTCAATTATATTATTTTTATCTCTTTCGGGATTGCCTTTTCTTTTTCTGGAGGTAAATTTATGCAAATTAAGCATTTCTACTGTTTTTTTAATCCACTCTAAAATTTATTAATAAAAAATATTCAGAGCGCCTAAGCTAATATTTAGCTTTTGCTATCTTATTTAAGAGTATCAAGTTTTCTTAATAGAATGTTAGATGTGTACAATAATCGAATCAATCAAATAACGTAATTTTCAAGATCCCGTCGATTAACCTAGGATCTGTCTAATACAATTAGCTAATTTATTATATATTTGAGAATAGTAATATTTTATAATAGTGATATAATGACATAATTTTTTAAAAATTCAATATTTTGTTCTAAGTAAACTATGCAGTTTTCTTTCTTTAGCACCAAATAAGATTTTGGTACCTAGTAATTTTACCATATTTTTATATATAGTTATATGCAAAACTTCAAATAATATATTCCAATGTTTATATAAAATGGTTCTTGGTTCGTGAATATTGTGTATAGTCATAATTAAGAAATGAATTAACTTTGCTTGCCTTACATGTGTAATGTTTAGGAAGTGTAAAAGCGTTGTTAAATGTGCCTTAAATTTTGAAATAATATTTTGTCAATTGCAAAACGTGTAAAAAATACGTTAGAGTAGCAAAAGAGTGAATTTAGTAATTGGAAAATAAGTGAAAATGTATGTTAACTTAAGACCAATAGTACATATCAATAGAGACTAAGTATTATCATATATAAGTAAAAATCACGAAAAATAAAAATGAAAAAATATAAATTTTTTTCCTATGTACAAAACACCATTTGGTTACATAACACCAATATATGTGGTGAGCGTTACAAAGCACCAATATATATGAAAATTTTATTACAAATCACCAATATATATGTATATATATATATATATATATATATATAGATTTGATAGTAGGGAAATATAATCAGATTTGTAATCGGATATGTGGCTAAAATTGCTTAGTAAACAAATCAATTTCAATAATAAAAATAAGAGTCAAGCAAATGTATTTGCTTAATAAAATAAACAAATACTACAAACTACTATACATGTATATTTACAAAATTAAATATATGCAGACTTACTTAGAGGGCGTAAATTTCAAATGTCAAATGAAATCTGTCCATGCGCTAAATTTGTTTGATATTCCTAATAGTGATTGTTTGGATGATAAAATTTTTTTAATTTTTCTTCTGAAATGTTTATAATTTTGTTCCTTTTTTATTTCGAGATTTAAGTCATTCCATAATCTAGAAGCTTTAAATGAAAATGAATCTGGACGATTAATACTATTATGCAAATTGTGGTTTCTATCCCTGGTTTTGATGTAATTTCTTAGAAAATGCATAGATTGTGAATTGTGTACATAGTTGTGTATCATACAAAGAGTTTGACATTCAATAAAGTACAATGTTGCAAGAACATTGCCACCTTTTATAAAAGTGCTCACTGATTTATGCTTATCAATATAATTCAGAGTTCTTGTTGCCCAATTGAATATTTATATATATAATCGATTATAGGATGTGATATTTTGAAATAAAAAACAGCAATAGTTAAAATTACTTAGAACAAATGAGTTAAGCATTTGTGATTGAAATGACTGCCCTACATTGCGCACATGATATAAATATTTAATACCAGAGGCCATTTTCCTGCATTTTGATGAAAAAAATTCAGTAAAACGTAAATCTCTATCAATTACTACACTAAGATAATTAATAGAATTGCTTTGCTTAATTTCATTATCTCCTACTTTAATTTTGATATTAGAATTTTTTTGGTATTGCTTTGGTGTGAAAATAATAAATTGTGTTTTATCAGGATTAACTTTTAACTTGTTTCTATTAAAGTACTTAATAAGATTTTCAATATCTTTGGTTGCGTCATATGGAATTTTTGCTTCTTATTATACATGTATCATATTGATAGATCGTTCTGTTTTTTAAAGTATTCGATATATCATTGAAATACAATGCGAATAAAACGGACCCTAATACTAGTAATAATAATAATAATAATTATTATTATTATAATAATAATAATAATAATAATAATAATAATAAGGATCATTATAGTTTATGTTACAATGTAACATAGAAAAAATGAAAAAAAACAGAAATACAAAAACAGTGACACTTACAAATCTGCAAACGTTAAATATTACATTCATTTCGCCAGTTGAATTGTGTTTGGAAATTCGAACTGTTTATTTAGCAGATTTTCTTTGAGTAACCTTCTATATGTTATTTTATTATTCGTTTTTCTTATATCCATTGGGAGGTTGTTCCACAATTGTAAGGCTTGCATCGAGAAGAAGTTCACTAAATAATTATTTTTTGTTTTGATCTTACTACAAAATATAATGTTTTTGCTGTTAAATTTTAAATAATTATCTAAGAATTTCAGCGATTTTTTGCCATTTTTGAAGTCAAATAACATTATTAATACATTAAATTGCATGTTGAAACATGATTGACGTTGTTGTGTTTTTGTATAGAGAACATTGTTCTGAGGGCTTGGTTGAAAGATATTGTTAAGCGATTTAAAAGTGTTTGCTTAATTCCACTAAGAAGGAAACAGCAATATATGTATTGGCTTGTTATGTAGGCATGAAATAGGCTTCCTTAGCAAGTGACAGGTATCTAATTCCATGCGCAATTTTTTTTGTTCTTTTTGATGATTGATTATTGAAGTTTAGCTTTTCATCTAGTACAACACCAAGATTTTTAACTGTTCGAGATGGACTTATTTCAACATTGTTTATTGTTATTATCCCTCTATTAGCTAACTGTAACTCAAACTGTGGATCTGATAATCTCCCTGGCTCATTTTTAAAGCAATATTCATCGCAATTATCAGTTCATATCTTAAATCTGTTTCGATTTATTATTGATTCAGGTTATTACCCTGATTTATGGAAACAAGCTATCCTCAGACCATTATTTAAATCAGGTGATCGGAAAAAAGCAAATAATTACCGTCCAATAGCTTCCCTTCCAAGACTATCACTACTGTTTGAAAAATTACTTTTTGATCAACTTTACAGTTTTGTACGCTACAAACTTAATAAGCAGCAATTTGGTTTCATTAAGGGTCGCTCTACAGTCACCCAACTCCTATTATTCTTAGATGGTATATACAAATTATATGAAGAGTCTCAGTTTTCTTACGTGCTTCACTTAGATTTTCGCAAAGCATTCGACTCAGTCCCACATGGACTTCTAATACATAAGTTATTCAATTTCGGTATTGGTGGGAAAATTCTTAAAATCCTTGCTTCTTACCTGACAAATCGAGTTCAATGTGTTAGTATAAATTCTTGTCGATCCAGTTGGTTACCTGTTACCAGTGGTGTGCCTCAAGGCTCAGTGTTGGGACCATTATTATTCCTCATATTTATAAATGACATTCCTTCTTATTGTCTTAATTGCACCCCATACTTATTCGCTGATGATCTAAAAATTTTTTCTCCATCTTTACACTACATTGAAGATGACTACTCTTCCCTCGTAGTTTGGTCAAAAAATAACAAAATGATGTTTAATAAGAAAAAATGTGAATATATCTCTTATCCTATATCTGATTCGTCTATTCAAATTGAAGATTCAATGCTTAAGCCTATTGCATATGTTAAAGATCTTGGTGTGTATTTTAGTCATGATTTATCCTGGACTTTACATGTGTCTGAAACAATAAAAAAGTGTAATTATTCTTTTATGTTATTAAAGAGATCAATTCCCTTTAATACTTCACACCACGTAAAACTTACTCTTTACAAATCTTTAATCTTGACTTCTGTCATGTATGCATCTCAGATTTGGTTTCCATCCTCAGGTGATGTTGATAAATTAGAACGTTTACAGCGTCGATGTACTAAGTGGATTCAAAATATCGGAAACTATAAAATTANTCAGGTGATGTTGATAAATTAGAACGTTTACAGTGTCGATGTACTAATTGGATTCAAAATATCGGAAACTATAAAATTAACTTCTTAACTTATTCCCAATTCTTCTACTACTTCAATTTTATGATTTACTTTATTTAAACAAACTTTTAACAAACCGCTTGGATCTNTTGGTATTGCTTTGGTGTGAAAATAATAAATTGTGTTTTATCAGGATTAACTTTTAACTTGTTTCTATTAAAGTACTTAATAAGATTTTCAATATCTTTGGTTGCGTCATATGGAATTTTTGCTTCTTATTATACATGTATCATATTGATAGATCGTTCTGTTTTTTAAAGTATTCGATATATCATTGAAATACAATGCGAATAAAACGGACCCTAATACTAGTAATAATAATAATAATAATTATTATTATTATTATAATAATAATAATAATAATAATAATAATAAGGATCATTATAGTTTATGTTACAATGTAACATAGAAAAAATGAAAAAAAACAGAAATACAAAAACAGTGACACTTACAAATCTGCAAACGTTAAATATTACATTCATTTCGCCAGTTGAATTGTGTTTGGAAATTCGAACTGTTTATTTAGCAGATTTTCTTTGAGTAACCTTCTATATGTTATTTTATTATTCGTTTTTCTTATATCCATTGGGAGGTTGTTCCACAATNCAAAGACAGCTTACTTCTATTTTAATCGCATCACTCGCTTGGCTAATTTTATTCATATAAACACAAACATTAATTTATTTGACGATTACAGCATTGTCAAAAAAAATCTCCTAGATTTTTGCAGATTACATCTCAATTACACTTTTAGTATTGATATTAGATGCACACACTATCTTGTTTGTCCATGCAAATCATGCAAATCATCTTGTAGTTCATCAGTCCATAAATGACTTTTGTTGACTGTTTAATATATTTGTAGACCTGTATTAAGGTAATAAATCTATTTAATAATAATAATATAGGAAGTATTTTTGTGTAATTTTTCAATTCTTTGTTGCGATAGATAATACACTGCGTTTTCTCAAGATTTAATTTAAGATGATTATTCTTGAAATATCNTAGCAAGTGACAGGTATCTAATTCCATGCGCAATTTTTTTTGTTCTTTTTGATGATTGATTATTGAAGTTTAGCTTTTCATCTAGTACAACACCAAGATTTTTAACTGTTCGAGATGGACTTATTTCAACATTGTTTATTGTTATTATCCCTCTATTAGCTAACTGTAACTCAAACTGTGGATCTGATAATCTCCCTGGCTCATTTTTAAAGCAATATTCATCGCAATTATCAGTTCATATTTTAAATCTGTTTCGATTTATTATAGATTCAGGTTATTACCCTGATTTATGGAAACAAGCTATCCTCAGACCATTATTTAAATCAGGTGATCGGAAAAAAGCAAATAATTACCGTCCAATAGCTTCCCTTCCAAGACTATCACTACTGTTTGAAAAATTACTTTTTGATCAACTTTACAGTTTTGTACGTTACAAACTTAATAAGCAGCAATTTGGTTTCATTAAGGGTCGCTCTACAGTCACCCAACTCCTATTATTCTTAGATGGTATATACAAATTATATGAAGAGTCTCAGTTTTCTTACGTGCTTCACTTAGATTTTCGCAAAGCATTCGACTCAGTCCCACATGGACTTCTAATACATAAGTTATTCAATTTCGGTATTGGTGGGAAAATTCTTAAAATCCTTGCTTCTTACCTGACAAATCGAGTTCAATGTGTTAGTATAAATTCTTGTCGATCCAGTTGGTTACCTGTTACCAGTGGTGTGCCTCAAGGCTCAGTGTTGGGACCATTATTATTCCTCATATTTATAAATGACATTCCTTCTTATTGTCTTAATTGCACCCCATACTTATTCGCTGATGATCTAAAAATTTTTTCTCCATCTTTACACTACATTGAAGATGACTACTCTTCCCTCGTAGTTTGGTCAAAAAATAACAAAATGATGTTTAATAAGAAAAAATGTGAATATATCTCTTATCCTATATCTGATTCGTCTATTCAAATTGAAGATTCAATGCTTAAGCCTATTGCATATGTTAAAGATCTTGGTGTGTATTTTAGTCATGATTTATCCTGGACTTTACATGTGTCTGAAAAAATAAGAAAGTGTAATTATTCTTTTATGTTATTAAAGAGATCAATTCCCTTTAATACTTCATACCACGTAAAACTTACTCTTTACAAATCTTTAATCCTGACTTCTGTCATGTATGCATCTCAGATTTGGTTTCCATCTTCAGGTGATGTTGATAAATTAGAACGTTTACAGCGTCGATGTACTAAGTGGATTCAAAATATCGGAAACTATAAAATTAGACTTCTTAACCTCAACTTATTCCCAATTCCTCTACTATTTCAATTTTATGATTTACTTTATCTAAACAAACTTTTAACAAACCGCTTGGATCTCAATGCTTTGGATTATTTATCTTTATATTACCCAAACCGCCCAGGATTACGTTCTAAAAATTTTAATCTCTTTCAAATAACACGTATAAAGAAATCAAAGACAGCTTACTTCTATTTTAATCGCATCACTCGCTTGGCTAATTTTATTCATATAAACACAAACATTAACTTATTTGACGATTACAGCATTGTCAAAAAAAATCTCCTAGATTTTTGCAGATTACATCTCAATTACACTTTTAGTATTGATATTAGATGCACACACTATCTTGTTTGTCCATGCAAATCATGCAAATCATCTTGTAGTTCATCAGTCCATAAATGACTTTTGTTGACTGTTTAATATATTTGTAGACCTGTATTAAGGTAATAAATCTATTTAATAATAATAATATAGGAAGTATTTTTGTGTAATTTTTCAATTCTTTGTTGCGATAGATAATACACTGCGTTTTCTCAAGATTTAATTTAAGATGATTATTCTTGAAATATCTTAACCATTTTGACAAATCCTCTTTTGTGTTCTTGAGACATATATTTAATGATTCATTAGTTGCAAGTATACATGTGTCATCTGCATACTGAAAAATATTTGTTTCTGTGATATTGTTTCCAACGTCATTTATGTATAGATTGAACAATGTAGGCCCAAGGATACTACCTTGTGGCATCCACGTATAATAGATGAATAGCTGGAATATGTGTTAGTACCAATTTTTGTCCTTTGGTATCTATTTTTTAAATAGTCATGTACTAATTCTATGCTGTCATCATTAAAGCCAAGTTGTTTTAATTTCATTATCAGAATTCTATTATTTATACTATCAAAGGCTTTACTCAGATCAAGTACGGTCATTACACAGCATTTGTTGTCATTTAGATTCATTCTGATTGATTCTGGAATAAACTAGAGTGTTCCGCCATCATCAATACTAGGTTGTTGAATGTTTTCATTGTAAATAGTATTGAACATTGATACCAATTTAGACGTTTGTTTTAGAAATTCATTAGTAATACTTGAGATTTTCTTTGAATTAGAGCTATTTGAACCAATAAATGGGTTTGTGACTTTGAGATATGAATACCTTCAATTGTGAACAATTTCCCATTAACAGTTTTTGGAGCAGACAGAAATTCTTCAAATAAAGTTATAATGTTTATTGTAGCATTTTCAAAAGTCTTTAGCACTGTATTATAACTTAATATGACATCATTCTTATAGGCGGCGAATTTTTTAGCAACTGGAGGTAACTCCAGAATGTGAATTTTTTATGGATTGAATTTTGCATCAACAATATTCAACAGATTATGAAAGTCCGCTTTAAACTTGCATGCGTTATTTTTTAAAATTGATGGCTTCAACAGTTCCAGAGCACAGAATAATGTTTTTGATAACAGTTGGTTCATATGAGCTAATGACATTTATGAGATCTTCTGTTGTCGCGCCTGCATAGCTGTAGACATTCAAAATTTGGTATTTTATTAGATATCGAGATCTTAGCAACTTTATCATCGAGTTTCCAATGCAGAGAACTGTACCATTGTCTCAAAGTCTCTTCTGCATATACTGTTTTTTGAAATTTTGAATTGATCATTGTAACTGTTTGTTAAAACAGGACTTGTTAACGTTGCTGTATCCACTAAAGAAACTGGGTGTGTAATTGTGTTACAGCTAATATAATACATTGTAGTTTCTTGTTTAAATTTACACTTTGAGCGCCAAAATTCTCTTCATTTTCAAAAAATTGAAATAAAAGGGCTTCTCCTGCCAATTGCCTATCCAATTTTTGAAAAAGTCCATGAAGAGGAGTTTTAGCTTTATCTAGTATAAATTCTCCTGCTGCTTCTAAATCAGTTATATCAAAAAAAAGATCTCTTAAAATTTTACTACGGAGTTGGTCTGATAGTCGACCAGCTGATGCGTGTCCCATAATAATAATAATAATAATAATAATAATAATANTTCCTCGTCGTCAAAAAAGCGTATTTCTCTCCCTTTCTATTTCTCATTCCTTACTGTACACTCTTTGAATAAACTCGAATCTTTCAAACGCCGTTACAGTCCTTCCGATTCTTCGAAACTCTCTTCTCTCACCAAAGACGTATTCATGGAACTCGAAAAAACGTTCTGTTTTTCAGCTTCTCATCTGGATCTCTTCAAGACTCTTATGCTTTCTTGCGTTCCCTGCATTCAAATCTGACCTCCTCAGCTTGCATTGGAACCATCTTTCTGCTCACTCGGATCTGGAGAAAGCTGATCTCTTCAATGCCTATTTCTGCTCGAATTTTAATTTAAAGCATCTCTTCTCCTACATTTGCTTCTCTAAGCGTTTTCTGCCTTGCTGGAAAACATCTTTGCATCTCTCCACTGATAAAATCCAATCAGCTTCCCTCCTCTCAAGTCACTTCTTATCGTCCAATAGCTATTCTTTCTAGGCTGTCAATCATCTTTGAGCGTCTTGTCTTTCGTTATGTGTTCCCTAAAATTCATCACCTCTTCTCCGCTTCTCAGCATCGTAAACTTTCGGGTCGTTCTACCATCACTAACTTGCTCACTTTGTTTGAAAACTGCTATTTCCACTTTGATCGCAATGATCCTGTTTGCATTATCTTTCTTGACATTTCTAAAGCTTTTGATCGGCTCCCTCATTCTATCCTGTTGAAGGATTGAAGAGTCAAGATGTAATTGGCAGCGATACAAGCACGATTGAAAACGAGGGAGGGGTGTGATGCTTCTTGGGATGACTAATGAAGAAAGTGACATCATCAGAGCGAGCGGAGCGAGAGTTAGAGAATCAAAAGGATCAAGGTCCAATTTGCGATTAATTGATTCAAATTAATATTTTGATGTTTTTTATGTTTTAGGTTTTTCCATATTTAGGGCGCCCTTACCATTTTCATAAACATAAGGACATTGTGGATCTTTTATGTTATAGTGATAAATACAATTTTAGTGGTTTTTTGTTGCATAAAACACGTTTAAGAAAACTATCTCGTGTGGTATACATATCCACCTTAAAATTTGTTTGGAGAACCTTATAATTCATTGCACTTTTTGCAACATATGATTAGATTTTGTATTACTTTCAAATATATAATCGCTTTATAATAACTTCATTGAAAAAATTGAGCTTTTTCTATTAAAATACACCTAGACATAAATTCTATTCATAATTATGTGATAATACAATTAAAAAAGGTTGATTTTATTGACACATGCAAGTCTACAGGAAGCTTTGAGATGAATCACCACAAGTTCTACTTAGATTGTATAGCTCGATTTTTAGATAGCGTTCAAGTTTGCTTTAATCATTGACTTACTAATACTGCATATCGATTGGAGAATATTACAACGAGTGGGTTAATTTTAAACTTTTGATCACTTAGAACGCATAAACTTACTTAAAAATCGTTTAAAATTGTGTTTGATATAACAAAAGTCTGTGAAAAAATTGTAACCAGGTACACCTATATGCGCGAAATACATGTTATTGTAATCAGAACTATCTATAACTTCCAATNCATTAACAATGTGGTCTTTTATTAGATATCGAGGTCTTAGCAACTTTGTCATTGACTTTCCAATGCAGAGAACTACAATTGTCTGAAAGTTTCTTTTGCGTAAGCTGTTTTTTGAAATTTTGAGTTGATCGTTTGTAACTGTTTGCATTGAATCTTGAAGTGTGGTCAGATGGCCTCTTGATCCGATACTATAGTCTCTCTGATGCTGCCAAATCTTTTGGTCTTCGTCCCCGCCGTCGTGATGCTTCTAGTCGTGATTGACTACCTGAACTTCTTGGATTGGATCTTACTCCTCATCCCAACTCTGGTTTCTCTTTTTTGCTTGCTAATGCCCACAGTCTTGCATCATTAAACCGTCGTCTCAGTTTTTACAACTTCTTCCTGCAGTCTCCTTTTGACTTCATTTTCATTACTGAAACCTGGCTTGATCCTTTTCTTCCTGACAGTGTTGTTTTTCCTAACTTCTCACTTAAAGTTCTCTGCCGTATGGATCGCTCTAGTGGTCGTCATGGTGGTGTTCTCATTGCCTCACGTCGTCCTAATCTTGACATCCACCCCTCTTCTTTGAGTCTTTTTCCGTTGATTTTTGTTGCGGCTGTGGTGTTGTTCTCAGTGATCACATTGTTTCTCTTCTCTGTGTTTACAACCCTCCTTTCAACAGTCCTTTTCGTACACCTTCCTTCACCAAGTTATTTCATCCTTTGTTCCTCGTCGTCAAAAAAGCGTATTTCTCTCCCTTTCTATTTCTCATTCCTTACTGTACACTCTTTGAATAAACTCGAATCTTTCAAACGCCGTTACAGTCCTTCCGATTCTTCGAAACTCTCTTCTCTCACCAAAGACGTATTCATGGAACTCGAAAAAACGTTCTGTTTTTCAGCTTCTCATCTGGATCTCTTCAAGACTCTTATGCTTTCTTGCGTTCCCTGCATTCAAATCTGACCTCCTCAGCTTGCATTGGAACCATCTTTCTGCTCACTCGGATCTGGAGAAAGCTGATCTCTTCAATGCCTATTTCTGCTCGAATTTTAATTTAAAGCATCTCTTCTCCTACATTTGCTTCTCTAAGCGTTTTCTGCCTTGCTGGAAAACATCTTTGCATCTCTCCACTGATAAAATCCAATCAGCTTCCCTCCTCTCAAGTCACTTCTTATCGTCCAATAGCTATTCTTTCTAGGCTGTCAATCATCTTTGAGCGTCTTGTCTTTCGTTATGTGTTCCCTAAAATTCATCACCTCTTCTCCGCTTCTCAGCATCGTAAACTTTCGGGTCGTTCTACCATCACTAACTTGCTCACTTTGTTTGAAAACTGCTATTTCCACTTTGATCGCAATGATCCTGTTTGCATTATCTTTCTTGACATTTCTAAAGCTTTTGATCGGCTCCCTCATTCTATCCTGTTGAAGGATTGAAGAGTCAAGATGTAATTGGCAGCGATACAAGCACGATTGAAAACGAGGGAGGGGTGTGATGCTTCTTGGGATGACTAATGAAGAAAGTGACATCATCAGAGCGAGCGGAGCGAGAGTTAGAGAATCAAAAGGATCAAGGTCCAATTTGCGATTAATTGATTCAAATTAATATTTTGATGTTTTTTATGTTTTAGGTTTTTCCATATTTAGGGCGCCCTTACCATTTTCATAAACATAAGGACATTGTGGATCTTTTATGTTATAGTGATAAATACAATTTTAGTGGTTTTTTGTTGCATAAAACACGTTTAAGAAAACTATCTCGTGTGGTATACATATCCACCTTAAAATTTGTTTGGAGAACCTTATAATTCATTGCACTTTTTGCAACATATGATTAGATTTTGTATTACTTTCAAATATATAATCGCTTTATAATAACTTCATTGAAAAAATTGAGCTTTTTCTATTAAAATACACCTAGACATAAATTCTATTCATAATTATGTGATAATACAATTAAAAAAGGTTGATTTTATTGACACATGCAAGTCTACAGGAAGCTTTGAGATGAATCACCACAAGTTCTACTTAGATTGTATAGCTCGATTTTTAGATAGCGTTCAAGTTTGCTTTAATCATTGACTTACTAATACTGCATATCGATTGGAGAATATTACAACGAGTGGGTTAATTTTAAACTTTTGATCACTTAGAACGCATAAACTTACTTAAAAATCGTTTAAAATTGTGTTTGATATAACAAAAGTCTGTGAAAAAATTGTAACCAGGTACACCTATATGCGCGAAATACATGTTATTGTAATCAGAACTATCTATAACTTCCAATTTTTGTAATCAGGTCAATATCAAAACATTATATCGCCCTATTCTCAATTTATCACAAAATTCTCAGTCAGTGTTATTCTCAAAATTTCCTTGTCCACTAGA
Organism: Hofstenia miamia; assembly: GCA_900660155.1. Taxonomy (NCBI): domain Eukaryota; kingdom Metazoa; phylum Xenacoelomorpha; order Acoela; family Hofsteniidae; genus Hofstenia; species Hofstenia miamia. The sequence continues at coordinate 1,777,243 of CABFPE010000036.1, read as the reverse complement.
ATGATATTAGAATATTATGTTCATTTTATAGTTCTATATTTTTACATTTCTTATGTTTTTTCTAATTTGTGTTTGAAAACATCGAATCACATTAGGTCAGTTACCCATAAGCTGCCCGTCAAAAGTGACCCCAAATCAACCCTTGGGTCACCAAAGTCCATCCACAAACTCATTAGCTGTGTTGCCGATAAAATATACATTATTGTTAATTTTTATGTATATCTTGTTATTAATATATATTTTTATGATATGTAAAAGCTAAACAACTTCATTTTAACTTTGTTATTCTGTTTCTACATCACAGCTCTGTATCTAGAAAACCAATGCACATGTAAGATTATGTGAATTTTTACAACTAAAGTCGTAGTTTGTACAGGAGTAGAAATATATATTTAGTTTGTCATGTAGAATGTGTAGGTGTGTGCTGACATTTTGTTTGAACGATTGTTATCCATGGACCACTATGTAGCATAATAGTCCAAATAAAATAATTACAATGTCTTCCCAAAAATTCGAAAGCTTTTCAATCTATCAAACAGTTATTTTCCCTTTATTGGTTTTCCAGTGACTAAAAAGCTAATTTATATTTACCTTCATTTTAAAATCGAGCTTCAAATAGATATAATACATGGGTTCCCAACCGATGGATTACATTCGAATATTGACTAAGGGTATCCACAGCATGGAAATGTTTGCGAATTACGTATATGTATTCTGTACATGGTAATTTCAATGACATTCAAAATATCATTTTTAGAAATCGCGATATTATTTTATTTGTCGCCTAGTAATCAAATATGTTAAGCATTTAATGTAATGTCTCTTGACAGAAAAAGGTATCTGACAGATGTGCTGCTTATGTCCTCACTGCAACAGTGAATTCAATTGGCAAAGACCCCACGGAATTTAACATTAATCGTTCTTATATTCAGCACTTACGAAATCATCACCGAAAAACAGTTGCTGCAGCCTTGAAAGCGGACTTTCTTGCTAACTTTCCTTTGATGGTCCACTGGGATGGAAAATTGCTCAGGGATTTGACAAAGAGCAATCATGTTGATCGCTTAACAGTTATTATTACTGGTAATGGCGTGTCTCAATTGCTAACTGTGGCAAAATTGCCTAATAGTACATGTGGAGAGCAAGCTAAAGCTTTTGTTAAAACTCTTGATGAATGTGATCTGAGAGAGAAAGTTGTTGCTTTGTCATTTGACACTACAGCTTCCAACACAGGAAGAAATCAAGGTGCATGTGTCTGGATTGAACAAGAGTTGCAAAAAGATCTTTTGCATTTAGCATATCGACACCACATTCTTGAACAACTTTTGCAAACAGCTTTCACTACAATTATGGAGAGTAATGCTGGACCAGATGCTCTGCTCTTTAAGCAATATCAAGCTCAGTGGAAATTCATTGACAAGAACAATTTTGCTTCAATTACCAATGAAGAATTTGCTGATGTAGTTATAACTTCTGTTACCATTGCATGCTCTGAAAAATATTTGAGAAAAAGAAAAGATCTTCGTGATGATTACAAAGAATTTATTGAACTCTTATTAATATTCTTGGGAATTAGTCCTCCAAGAGGTATTCATTTCCACGTCCATGGCCCAATACATCATGCCAGATGGATGTCCAAAGCTTTGTACTCTTTAAAAATCTGGATTTTCCATCAGCAATTTGAACTTTCATTGAAGGAATATAATGGAATTTTGCAAATGTGTATTTTTGCAGTTAAAATGTATTTAAGAGCATGGAGACTTTCCTCTGGCAGTTGCAGCTCCAAATAATGATATCAGGCTGTTTTACTCCCTTAAAGAATATGCGAGCATCAATAAAGCAGTTGCTAAAGCTGTTTCAATAAATTTTTTTCCCATTTATGGTATCTATCAGAAGAACTGGTGGCCCTTGCCTTCTTTGATGAGTCTGTATCTGTATCAGCCAATACAAAAAGATGTATGCTTCACGCTATAAAAGAAACGCCATGAGATAGAAAATGCTCCAAAACGAAGAACCACTAAACCTAAAACGAATCAAATGAAGTTGCCTGATTTTGTCAGCAAAAGATCAATTGCTCTGTTTTAAAAGCTTGGTATTTCATCTGAGTTTTTGAATGAAGATCCAAAAATTTGGCCACTTTGTAATGATTACAACAGGCACTGCAAACAATCAACATACTGGCTGTTACAAATGACCATGCTGAGAGAGGAATGGCACTCATTGAAGAGTACAATCGCATTCTCACACATAATAAGGAACAGACATAGTATTCGTTTCAGATGGTTTCTGAACATAGGAAATTATTTCCCAACTGTAAAAAATCCACACTAACTCAGTAACTTAAAATGCCTTAAAGTTATTTGAGCTACTTTGTTATTCTACTTGCTTTTGTGACTACCGTTGAGTTATGTTAGTTCAGTTAGTGTATAGCTATACTAGTACAGCAGTTTGTGTTCACGAAGTTGTAATTAATTAGAGTGCTGTAAAGATCAGTATATCTCCTAGCATACTTAAACAATATCAAAGTGATGTCAATATTTACTGCTTACATGTTGTGTACTATAGTTCTCTGTGAAAATACTTTCTATGCCATTTTGTTTCAAATTGTTATTTATATTTTTTGCACAATTATACAGAAATTCGTGTTCAATACCATATTTAGAATGCAAATTCATGGAAACAGAAATCAAAAAATTATAATGTATGTTCATGTGTTATGATATTTGAGAGTTTTTATACAAACTTAACAGCTCCTAATGTCGCAAGTTAATTACATTAGCGAATCTATGAATTTTGAGTGGTCAAATATGATTATAGGCCTTCTAGAAGAAGACTTATGACTGATTTTGTGTATTTACCCCCTCGCGATATGATTGAATACTTCCCAAAACTTCAACATTGATGTGCAGGTTCTAATTCTTGTCCGAATTTCTTCAAATTTTCACAGAACTATTTTTTTATGGATAAGAAAAGAATGAGGGTTTAGGAGCTAAAGAAAATTCTAATAAAATTTTTGCCTTTTTTAGGGCCCATCCTAATATATATATATATATATACATATACTAGCAGGGGTTTCAAAGTCTAAAGAAATTTGAAATTTAAATACATTTGCAACTTTTATTTGAAAATTTGAATATTATTTAATTCAAAGTTTGATTTGAAATTTGAAACCTTGAAAAGTTGATTTCAAGTTTGATCATTCTTATTAATAATTCTTACATACAAAATAAATTTTATTTGAATGTAAATTGTGGTTAAATATACATCTAACCTATACAAAACCTATATTTTTGTAACAATATGGAGTATCTATGCTAGAACATAAATTAATTATACATAGCACATTTTTTATATAGAAAAGAAAATATGTTTGTTATTATATAGAGACATCTAGTTTGAAGTCACTCTTAAAAGTGTTGAAATTGCTGATTTAATCATTCCAAGTAAGTCAACAAAGAACAACATACATATCTGATCATGATAGTCAGAAAGTTTTCAAAATGTGCTTACTTTTTTAAAATTATCAAACAGGCTAGTTGAATGAGTGTCACAGTTAGACGTCTTCGTTTACAAAACTTAGCAAAGTAATTTACAAAATTAATACACTGGATTAATAATTTTAATTTTTTTGAATATATTTTTGCCATAAAAAATGTTGGAAAAATTAAGTAGCGTTTTGATGCGTAAATTGTGCCAAAATTTGAATATGAAAGTTTGGCCTTTAGTCTCCAAAATTTGCTTTGAAATTTCAATCTTGGAATTTTTCATTATTTGATTTGAAAATTTGAAAATTTCATTTGAAGGTTTGAAAATTTATATTTGATTTGAAAGCCCTGGTTACTTGATATTTCTCAATACATTATATATAGATGTGTCTCTCTTTCATTACAACAGAAATTTATATATTACAATTAAGAATATATATATATGTATATATATATATATATATATATATATATGAGCCTTCATACAGTCTGTAACATAGCGCTTTTACTCAACGAAGCTCCTGCCAACAATGCATTGGAAATATGACGTGCATATCACTTCATCATTTCATTTGTTTGCTTTAATAGCATATACATTTGTTCGCACATTTTTTCAAGAGTTTGGGAAGTGATTAAATATTGTTCAAGTAAAAAGTTTTTTCCTTGAAGCTTTTTATTCGGATAACATTATTTCAGGACACATTTTATCTGGACATGATTACATCATAAATCGATGATAAACTTTTAAATTTGTATGAGCAATATTGTTCCAGCAAAGTGTTTGGCTGTTTCTATTAAGGCTTATGAAACCAAATAATTTAACCACATAATAGATATATTTTTAGACATGCGTAATAACAAAATGCATTCATATTTAAAATTTGTATTAATTGCAATTGTTACTATCTCTTGTTGCAATTACCATAGTAACGATATTTATTACTCAGTTTCTCAATTAGCCATATATCAAAATCATCACATTTTTCCGGAAATTGGGAATTCTACTGTATTCTAATAAAGTTAAATATCGAGGGATGTTGTAAACAATAATCGCAATATTTCATCATATTTATGAACTAACACTAACTCAATATTTAAACAGGCTCCTGTGGTTTTCCCTGTGATTGTGTGGTGCTTTTCACTGGGAATAACTAATATGTAAGTGACCATTTAGTTAATTTTATTTAATATTGATTTTAGTCTGAATCAAAGCTTATCTTAAGTTTCTCTAGTCACTAGAAGCGACATAAGCATTGTATATGGTAAATCAAATGTGAAGAATGAAAGTTAATAGAGAAAGTGAGATTTGTATGTAAAACAATGGAAAACTTGACATAAAATTATCGCCTGAATCATCTAATAAATCCTATTTAATTAATAAATTTGAACAGAGAAAAAGTCAAAGGAATCTTGTGAAAATATTGCAAATTAATTAAAGGTTCATGAGAGTGAACCAGGGTTGACCCACTTTGTTTTAAAGGCCGTATTTTTACCGTATTGTCAGTAATCTAGGCAAAAATTCCTTTAAATTAGACTCATTAATAACAAATCAGTGTAAAAAGCAAAAACTCAAATTTATAACAACATTAATTATTGAACTTCTATTTAAATCGTACTTTTAGATCTTCGCGTGAAAATTTTTAAGAAAGCCCGATTTTAATATGCATCCAAACTTATGATATATTTTTAAAATTGTTTTTCTAATTTTAACTATAAATTGTTTCCTTAACAAAGCTGAATTTCGAGATCTATTATTATTTCGACATTTGAATCACTTTGAATTTCGATGCAGAAGCATAATTACCCTTAAAAGGTAATAGTTTACTTAACAATTGTTGCTTCTCATCTACGAATCACCATTATATATTATAAAGAATGTTTTTGATCACTAAATCTGTTTTCATGTCCGCATCTGATCGGAAAATCATCAAATCGTGATGAGCAGGTGTGCATAACACACACTTTATTGTAATTAGAAAACGACAAAGATATTTCTACTGTTGGAAAACTCCGTCATTATATAATTTGAAATTTACTCTGACTTCTGTTTCATATTATATTACTATATTGGATTATGAATGTTTGACAGAAAATAGCCTTCCAAATTCATATGAAAATTCTGAGTTTTGGACTTCAATAATTCTGATTTTAAATTTCTATGCAAAAATGATGTTGACATTTTTGTAATTTTACACTATTGGCATGTAAATTAAAGTACTGACAGAGATGATGTTAGTTACTAACACTAATAGCTTTTAAATTCAACTTAGTAATTCTAGAAATAGTGGCAGGAAACAATAGAGGTACGACATATTTGAATGATTCTTTATTAAATTCAATTTTCTTTGGGAGTGCCTAATGCTTGTAGAACAAACTTCAATATTTAATTATTTTCAATTTGCAATCCTTAGGATTTATCGGCCTTGTTTTTTCACGTTCCTATTGTGGGTGTATGTGCTGCATGGAAAATTTTATTTTTCTGCATTTTGAATTTATTGTTTTGTCTACGTATATACCTTAATGTTATTTGATTCGTTCGCATGTATCCGTGACTGCTAGCTTTAGACGGATTTGATTGTTGGACCAAACAAATCTTTCGACTTCGTATAACTCAAATATTGTTTCCTTATTCTCTTTTACTTACTGTTTTAAATAAATGTCTTTGAGTTTGATCTGCAAATACCTTGTAATTTAAGAATTATGAACTTCCTGTTAGTCTCACTAACGAGTTGTCTAATGTTAAAGTTTTCACGATATCCATATTCAAATTTTGTTTTAAAAATCACTAATCTATGTTGTTTTTGATAAATTAAATTGACTAGAGTTTCACAACCTGTAAAATTTGCATGAATTGTACTTTTTGTTTCTCCATTCTCAATACTATGCATAATAAATTATTTTCATGATCCATATAAAATAAGTGTTTTATGCCTGAACCCTTTCCAACCTATAAGAGACATTGGTGCAATTTCCCGCACTGTTCATTACTTTCCAACTTTGTTTAACAGGAATAATTTTTCTTCCATGTGATTGGCTATTTTTTTAATTCTGCTCAGTTGAATATAACTCTTTCAGTGAAAGCTTGTCGCCCAAAATGTTGAATAAATGATCGATTTTTGTGATTATCCAACAATGGCTGTACAACTAAACTCAGGTTGGCTTTTTGTACTTTCTATATTTTTAGTTAAAATCAAATATTTCCCATTTAAATTTAATATTTTCACGGAATACATTTACTGAAATGGTATTTTAACACTTAGGTCTACTAAATATAACTCTAAACGGTAGACCAAAATTTGCGACAATTGTGATGCTAAATTTCGCTGTTGATCATTGCACTTTAGAAACTGGACGATAACATTTGGCTTTGCATGTATTATTCCAATACAGAAACGTTAGGTGAAAGTACATTTTAAAGCTATTTCTATATCTACATACAATGTTGTAAGGCCTTGCTCTGCGTCTATTTCTTTTTTCACATTTTTGTCAAATCATAAACATTCCTGCATGTTGTTTTTGATCCCTTGAGAATGTTTGTTTTCCAATGACACCCACCAAATTAGGTTCGATGTTGGCTAACCTGGAGATTTCCTTTAAGGTTTTTTAGATGACAAAGCGTATAATTTTAGGCATACTACATAATTCAAGATTAAAATTTTCGCGCCTTTTCGGTTTTCCTTAATGTAATTTTATAAAAGCAGGAAGTTTTGTTGTGTTCTTTTTATTATGATTAGATGTACTACGTATTTGTTTATTAAGACATATATTGACTGTTAATACTAATAACACCTTTGCATATTGAATAATAGTCTACGAAACGAATTTCATTATCAAAGTGATTTTTGTTGAAGAACCCCTTGATTAACATAGTCTATGCTAAATTAGCACTTTATTTAAGCAGATCTTAGTGTTCCATTTGGCTGAATATTTTTAAAATAATGTGAGTTCGATCAAGTTTGCTTAAACTAAGTTTATAAAGTTATAACATGGCTTCTATTAAGTATGTTAAATGTGTCTTTTTCAAGTCGTTTCCTAACTTTTCACTTTGCCAACTTTCGCTGTGCATTTGATGGAATTGAACCGCCGCGGTTTGTTCTTGTCAGTTTTGTTTGTTGCGTGCCTTTGTTTATACTATGCATTCAATCGTGTTTTATTTATTGCCTGTGAATTTATCAGTTAATTATTAAACATGCCTGTCAAACCCAAAGAGCAATCAATAATCAAGCTCTTGCAAAATTTAATTTTTTTTAATATTGTCATAAAACAAATCGGCTGCATCTCATTAAAGTATCCTTTCCACGGTATCTCTCTGCGACTAAATTAATCCAATCTTGTAAAGTGCTCTGAGTCAATGTCCACCGAATGTCTTAATTGGTGCCTTAATGCCTTCGGCTATGTCCCGGCGACGAGACAATGAAGCATCGAGAACATGCCTCTATTTCTGGAAATGTTTGGATTTATGCTTTTAAAATATTCATTTCAACGCTGTTTAAAGTTGAATAAATTTGTCTTTAGCCAATTAATTTCTAATGAGAATGTTATTTCTATGAAACTCATGATCGATGCGTCCAATTAAACAATTTAGTAGATGTAGTCATTCTTTATGTATCAGGTGAGCATGTTATTACTTAAGGCGGTTGGCTCCAACTACATTACAATTTGCATTGTCTGCATTTATTAGTACAAATTGGATTCAAATTTGAATGGAGTACTTCAATCATGGAGTACGTTTATGCATGTTGAAAGATTTGATTTTGCATAAAAATAAGAGGCCTACAATAAAATATACCTAAAAAATATTGGCTAACTTTTTGTTTCTAATTGTGAGTATTCAATCCAATTAAGTTGTTTTATTATATCTTTTTGAGGGTTAATGAGCGAAAAAAACAAATTTTACCTTAATTGCTAGACTCGGTTGCTAGGCAAAATTTTTTACTTTGATTTACACAACTCACGTTTTTAGCAAATATGATATTTTTTGGTTAAAATCAATTAGTATAAGAAAGGTAAATCCTTTACCATTACATTTATGGCCAAAACTGAATTTCAGTATTTTTTCGAAATTTGGTCCCACCTTAAGACACTACTATAATTAAAACAGAAAACAATCTCTAAAATATTTTATTTCAATTCAATTCTTCAATGCCAATCCCTCCGTATGCCTTTTATTCTATAGTGCAAAATGTATATTTTAATCAATCATGTAAATAAACCCCCACTTCGCTGTCTAACTCAAAAATGACAGTTCAAGATATTATTTCTTATAATCAAAAAGCCCTTTACTATGTTTTTCAATGTTATAATTTAAAATCTGTGGTTCAGCCTTGAGAATTTTTTAAATTCGAGAAACTCAGTAGTCCAATTTTGTTCAAGAACATTTCCATCAATTTTGCTCACAACCGTGTTTTTAATCGATTACAAATTTATGTTTTGAAAATACACTTTCTTGAGTTCATGGAAGGTTCGAGGTCTAGCCGGTTTTTGGCTTCTTGCTTAGTCTGGGACACATGTTTAAATCGATTATTCACATTAAGGCTACGAGAACTTGAAACTGTCATATTAATTTATCACGAATTACGATGCTAATTCAAAAGAGCGGGAACAATATTTCTAATTCAATAACTAATTCTCAATCAATTCTTCCATATCTGTTTAAATTACAGTTCATCTGATAAATTGTGAGGTCGTGTATTTCCAACATACAGCGTTCACATAAGGAAGGATGCTACTCCCAAGGGATGAATTTAATGGATCTTTCACGGCGAAAGATTAAATTGTGGTCTGCCATTCTCTTTGCTTCTAAAAACACTGAATATTGTTGCTTATGCGTGTGGTATTGATGGCTGGCGCCTTTTATCATGACATTAACATTTTCTCTTTCATAATTTTTGATTGGTTGTTTAATCTTTTGCGTGTTATAGTTAAGTCAAAGCAAATTTATTGTCGTAAATACATAATTTGGAATTTTATTGCTGCCTTTCAAGATTTGCAAATGATTTTTTACGAAAATAGTTTTTGTTTTAAATTACTATTTAGTGTGAAATTTTAATTAAAACAACAACAATGGATATTTTATTTATCGTTATTATTCATTTATGTAGTATATACAGATCACCCCGAAAGTTTGAAAAGCAAGAAAATATTTATCTCAGTAATAAAAATAAGTTCCAAACACAAGTAAAACATTATTCGATGTAGTAACCACCATTGGCTACACAACACTGAAACCGCCTAAATCATTCTGAAATTGCTGAATTCCACATTTTGGAATGTATTTCTTAAATGATTTTTCCGACAGATTCCAGTGCCTTTTCGAATCAAGTCGTTCTGCTCGTATTTTCGTTTTAATATGTACAAAGAAAAAGAAGACAGCTAGAGCTAGATCGGAACTATACAGGGTGATCCAAAAGTCCTTGGAATATTATCAATTTAATTTACACACTAATACGACCATAGACAATATATATTATAAATTTAATCAATATTGTATTTCGATTTACACGCTAATTCTACCATAGACAGAAACATTCCTATTTCTATTTGCAATTATAAAAATGGAGACATTAAGTTTATGTAAAAAAGTACATCTGGCTGCATGGATGATTAGCTTTAAAAGCCCTGCAAAGGTGCGTGAAATGTTCGAAGAAAAATATGGTACAGAAGCGCCCGCAACAAGCACATTGTACTTTATAAAGCAACTATTTGTTGAAACTGGTTCAGTGGTGAACCATCGTGCCAGATCAGGCAGGCCGGTTACTGCATCAGGAGACGAAAACAAGGAACAAGTAAAAGAACTCATTGAAAACGATCCAACTACATCAATAAGGAACATGTCAACTGAAATGGGAATTGGATATGGATCAGTTTCAAGAATCTTAAAATCATTTAATGCACATCCCTACAAACCGACCT
>CABFPE010000036.1:1756012-1766822 GCA_900660155.1 Hofstenia miamia | reverse complement strand
ATATATATATATATACAGGGTGATCCAAAAGTCCTTGGAATATTATCAATTTAATTTACACACTAATAAGGAACAAGTAAAAGAACTCATTGAAAACGATCCAACTACATCAATAAGGAACATGTCAACTGAAATGGGAATTGGATATGGATCAGTTTCAAGAATCTTAAAATCATTTGATGCACATCCCTACAAACCGACCTACTGTCAACAGCTTTACGACGGAGATCAGGACAGGCGATTAGAGTTTTGTCAAATCATGAAAGAAAAGATTAGAGCAGATCCTTCATTCAGCAGAAAGATGACGTTTAGTGACGAGTGCATGTTCCATCTTAATGGTACAATTAACAAACATAATCTCCATTATTGGTCTATCGGCAATCCTCATATTCAACACCCCACAAAAACTGCAATTTCCAAATCTGTCACAGTTTGGGTACTTGTAACATATCGTGGTGGTGTAGCTTGTTGGTCAATCCAAGATGAAACTACGAACGGCGAGAGATACATCAACAATATTTTAATACCTCATGTTGTGCCATGTTTTAACAGTGTTTATGGTAGAAACAGTTATTTTCAGCAGGATGGCGCGCCGGCCCACTATCACAACGAAGTTCGTGCTATGCTTGATGACCAGCTAAAAGATCGTTGGATCGGACGTAGAGGAGTCATTGAATGGCCACCTAGGTCACCCGATTTATCTGTTTGCGATTTTTTCCTGTGGGGTTATCTGCGAGAACAAGTCTATGAGTCTGGAAAGATTTTTAAAACAGTTGATGAACTGAAAAGAAAAATAATCCAAGAAATCAATAGAATAAGTTTGGATTACGTGACGTCGTCTTTCAAAAACTGGGTAAGCCGTCTAGACAAGTGTATTGAAAATGAAGGAGGATATTTTGACTAATACATTGTTATTTGCTTATATATATGTGGCATATATTGTTTTTAATTGTTAAATTGAATAAATTGATAATATTCCAAGGACTTTTGGATCACCCTGTATATATATATAGATATATACATATATATATATATGTATATATATATATATTTATATCTCCCGCTCAATGTTTTTTAAAAACCTCATCTTAACCGCGTTTCCAAACATAAATCTTTGAAATTTCGCAGGGTAGTGTCTCTTTAATTAACCTACCCCCGTGATAAATATATTTAAGTTCGAGTGAATACTGCGGAAGCAATGTCCAAAAAATAGGGTTTTTGGGGAAAAAGTGCGATTTCCGCTAAATGCCTTAGAAATTTCGGACCGTTTCCCACCAAATGCAAGGTTTTTGCATTTTCCATAGCAAAAAGCAGGAAAAATAAATATATATATATATATAAAATGAAGCACCCCATTTGGCTATTTTTAATTTTCTCTTGGGGAAAGATTTGGCATGGCCTGGCCAAATTTTGAGTAGTATAGAATAGGTAATGTATAAACAGTAATAGTCAGCGAGGCATGCTCATTGAGAGGAAAAGAGCATTGCTTTGTTGAGAAGAAAGAGCATTTAGGAATAATCTTCTGTGTCCATGTGCTCCTTATTTGCTGTTTTTCTGAGAATATGAAAACAGTCTGTCAAAAATTAGCAATGCTCGGTAAAAAAATCGATTGATACTTATGGCAGTTTTGGGATAAAATTACATGTACCTCTGGTATGATGTGAAGCAGAAAATATAGGAATGTTCAGAATAATCTAACATTGGTACATGCAGCAGTGAAAATTGTAACTTCCAGTAATATTGTGGGCTTTTATTGGGAATGTATATGACATATATTCAGTCTATTGTGTAAATAATAACAGAAACAAAGCAAGTGATGTAACTTAATAGAATGGGTATTTTGCATTTTGCTACATATTTAAAGTATACATTTGAAAGATTTCTGAATCAGCTCATATCAATTGATTTGAAAATCAAAATCAAATCAATTAGTTTGATATCGAGATGTTGATATCATTTCAGATCAATGTCAACAGTGACCCTGTAAATCTAAAGATTTCTAATAACTTACACTTCAACCAGATCCTCTAAGAGTGACCAGCAGGTAGGTTGGCTGTCTTATCTTCGTCATTATAGACCCAATTCGTGCACCCAATTTGGTACTTCAAAATTACAAATCCATCCCAACGTCCCTAACCAATTCATGATATTGGAAAAATCCAATTCCGAGCTCCCATTCGGAATTCCATCAACAAACCCAATTCCAGCCATGCATAAATAATTGGGATCACAGCTGAGCCCCGAATGTAATTACTCTAGAAGTTGAGCTTTACAATAAGATCGAATTTGCTTTTAGAAATGAATATAGAAGCATATGCTCTTAAGATTTTTCGAGAGCTAGATGTCTTGTATGAATTGGATGTCAATGGTGTGTACCATCTTCACTCTTTAGAAACTTAACAAGTTGTTCCTATACTCCAAGTACTTTTTTGACAGAGTTCCACATAGTGAGGCAGAGCTGCCCAATGCTGTTTTCTCAGCTACAGCTTCCTACGACGTATTGGAGAGTATGTTGTGAGTTCCGTGGGGCAAGAAGTCGAGCCAAAACCAAAAATATATTAATAAACTCAAGGGGTTATGAGAAGTTTTTAGTTATCTTGCTTGAATTTCGTACCCCTAGACCATGTTGCTATCTTTGTCCATTGGGATAAGTAGAAATTAAACAGTAGCCTGCTTTATTTGCTCTTCTGTATGGGATTATGCCAAAACCAAAAGCACATTCTGAAGGGTCCACTTTTCGTTATCCAAAGAGCGTGAACGTCGAAGAAGCTCTAACAAGTACGTTGTGAAAAAGGGCAGTAGGGCGAATTAACTTCATTCAACTGTTATTGTTGTCAAAATTTCGATTAATGTAAGCAATGTTAAGTTTTTGAATGAAACTACTGTTTTGTTCCCTATGTTTTTGAGTAAAATATCCCCCCCCCATTAATATATTAATTCTTCAACTGATAATTAAATTATCAATAATATATTTAATTTTTCAACTGAGAAAGACCCATAATATGTTGACTATTGAAAAAATTGAAATCTTTAAAAATCTCACTTTTAGCTACATATAATTCAGAATGATAATGTCATCAGCGTAATGATGATGTCTTCGCAGTAGCGATGTGCGGGCCCCCGATTTTTCTGACCCGGGCCTGCCCGCACCCGCTGTTCACCACTGAGTGCTCCCGTTAAAATTTTATCCCGCCCTAGCGTGATTTCATTATGTACCTGTAAATCACTCCAGCTCCAATTAAAACATTACTATCAGCTGTTCACTCAGCTGTTAAATTTACCTCTGGTAGATTTGGGATATAGTAAAGTTGTGTTTTGAGATATAGTAAACAGGAAAAACTTACTATACTTTTATCTTTTTTTCTCTATGTCAGCCTGTTAAGATCTCAGCTCGCCGGAGCCCACGGGCCACTGGTGGGCATCGGGCTGGCCCACACACCACCACTTTGCAGATCTAAGGCTCCTATATTTTGCAGAGAAAGGATTGTTTTAGTAAAGCACAAAGTATAATGTAATATATGTAGCAGATATTTTTTATTATGGGGGATCAACCTCCCCGTGAGTTCAACAGACAGAGATGTTGAAAATCAAAACAAGGAGAGCCGAATTGAGCCTAAAAGTTTCGGGTAATTGACACGTCTGATGATGACAATCATTTTGAGAAATTTGAATGTTAACTTCTTTTGACGCAAAGACTATTGATCATGTTTTTTCATTTATTACATGAACCAGATCATTTCAAGAATTTTTTAAATATATATATATATATATATATATATTGTAGCATCGCTAGGATGCACGGAAGTGCACTGCGCAGTAGAACAAGACTATTTCTCTATTTACAACTGCGTTCATTCCTTATATACAATAATTCACGATAATATTTACAAATAACTAGTTATACTAGCAGAACACGAGAACAGCGGACTGGCCGATACCAATAACCCGGTACCTGCCGCCACAATATACATATATATATATATATTCGTTTAGAAAAAGGATTCATAAAATTTCGAGATAATATACAAGCTATGTCTCTTTCTTTTCACAAGCAACTGGGGAACAAATTCTGTCCTACAAAGATTGCAGGTCGCTATAGTCAAATTGTGTTTATGCAAACCAACCAGACAACAAATGGAATTGAGACAGGACAGGACTAAAGCAAAACAGGACAGGACAAATCAGGACATTTTTTTAGGCAGTACAAACTATTTCAAATTGTTAACCTTATATTACTGCATGGTTAAAAACTCCAACATGTTTACATTATTAGTTAGTGTACATTTAGTTACAAAGATTTGTTTAAAGTAAAATCTAATACATCGTTTTATATGATGCGACACGACATTTAACAGAATTTATCTGGGGATTATTTCATTTTCTCTATTTTGATTATTCAAATTGATGATAAACTGGTTTATGAGAAAACAACTTAATATTTTTTCAAAATTTGTTTAAATGCTATATTTCATTATAATGAGTTCTCAAAGAACCAAAGAATTAGAATTAAACGGCAAGAAAACGTAAATTGTCAATTAATTCAAATTGGTCCCAGATTCTTAGCGAATTAGAAATTTAAGAAGTTAATGTTCTTAGTTTATTATAAAAGTTCTGGCTAGGAATGAAGCTCCATTTTTCTACGTTTGGGATCGAAACTTCTAGCATGTAAATCAAAGCACTAAAATGAAGGAGATGATGAATCCATAATTTTACTAGGCTTTCATATGAAATTGGAAACTATTTTGTACAATAAAATCTGAACAATTAATGCACAGTGGTGCTCAAAATTTCAGAAATTCTTGAACATTTGTTAGAAAAACATTAAGCATTTATATTTATATATATATATATATATATATATATGTAAATCAATAATATTGTGAATACATTTTGAACAGCACTTGAAATATGTGATGTAGCGAATTTAATGTGTTGAAGAAAAAGTAACAAGTGGGGAGGGACTTCGATCAATTTGCAATTGAAATTCAAAATTTTTTCATAAATTTTAAATTTTTTAACTTTTTATTAGGTTCCACAAATAAATTCCTGTTTTGCTTCTTCATGGGTCAGAGATGGAAGTGGAGCAGATTTGTGACCTGCTCTGCCCCGCCCCATTTCCACTCGTTGACATCTGCCCCATATTGTTACAAGATTTGTGTTCTACAGCCGCAAATTGCCTACTTAAACAATTCTCGCCCCAAAAACGACTTGCGATATCTTATTGTTCGATGACAATTTTCATAGCACTGCACCACACCACCATTGCCAAATAATTTGAATCTACTTTTACTACCAATAGGAATGTAATAACAATATACATTAAAATTAATATTAGTAGCCAAATAACAAATTTTGACTCTATAAATCAAATATTTCATGCAATATAATTATGCTAGGATAATTGCAAAGCCCATTGATGATAAGTCAGATCAAAAAGATCTTGTTGGTATTATTGAATGGAATCCAATTTCGCTAATAGTGGGAAATACATCAAAAATTTATTAAGTAGGGAAATATGATGTAAGAAAATTGATTTTACAATCTCTAAAATTGGCAGTTCTTTGGTTTAGTTTTTCTGTACTCAAATGTGTTTTTACCCCACTTTTGCCCCATGGGGACCCACTTTAGAAAAATCTTGTATCATACCTGCCCTGACTTGCCCGCTTCACCTTACCTCATGGTAAATCCGCCACTGTATATATATATATATATATATATATACATCATCACCGTCAAATATGTCTCACATAAATTGAATATATGCATATAGCATAAACGTAGAAAGCATTTCACTTCACACATATTTGCTAAACTTTCTTCTTCAAATTATGCTATAACATTCTTGCGAAATTGGTTGGGGTTGTGTTTTGATTGCTACTTCATTACACAAGCCTCAACATTGTCCAGAAATATTAGTCTAATTATGAAATTGTTCGCATATTTCCTTTAAAGAAATCAAACATAAATTAGCTTACAATTTGCAACAACTTAAAAGATCTATAATTTTAGGTTGGTGACATAAATTTTCAAGGATAAAGAAATTGTCAATTCTATGTACACTTACATGTACATATTCGGTTTTGTTTTCTTTGTATGTAATAGAATTTGGTATTTACCTCTCTGTCTCTGAAATTCAAAAAATTACTTACCGAAAATAATTGTAAAAAGATGTGCGCATCATGCATTCTAATGAAATCGTGCTTCAATGTTTTACTTTTATAAATCGTTGATTCCTCAATGATTATAAAATTTACCAACTAAACAGCAATTGAATTTTTAAAAAAATTTGCAAGAATTATATTCTCAACAATGCATATCGAATATAATGTCTGTCTGTGATTGTTTCTTTAATTTCCTGTTTGGAATCTTATCGTACAATCTTTGCCAACTTTATCATTGTCCAAACAACAACAGTGCGATAGCTCTGCACGTGTTAACACACGTTGTTGTTCATGCCAAAATCGAATTTCTTCATTACAAACCTGGGGTGTTACCATCTATGAAGCATCTCTAAAATAGGAGATAGTAAAAGTAGCTCGACACATAGGTGTAAACTGGTCGGAAAATTATGGACCAGACCCCACGGTCTGACCGTCAAAAAATTTTCCTAAGTATAGTTAAATATATACATGAAAAAATGCTACATATATATATATATATATATATATATATATATATATTTGAATAGCATCAATAAATTCACACAACCATGGACTCTTAGATTATTATAATAAAATTTTTCTAAAATTCCTCTATCAGAACTTAATCAATCAAATTGTAAAGTCGACGTTGCAATTTAGGTTTTCTACCTTAAATAATAAGAAGTTATTGTACGAAATTTAGACGTTAATAAATCTTCAGATTTCTTTATAATTAAGAATTTTTTTCATATGTGTGGCGACCACTTATCATTTCCAATTAATCAATGGATAGTTGAAAACAAATTTCAGGAGATAATGAAAAATAAGATATAACATCTTTTTATAAAAGTGGAGATAGCCTTATTGCGAAAAATTGTAGGCAAATCTCAATAACGCACCTTTTTACTAAATAATTTGAAAAAGTACCTTTACAATTGATGCAATTATTGTCAATTACTGAAAAAATATCCGCAAGTAAATCCTAATTTTTATCAAGTTGCATATAATTTTGAAATTTTGGAGATTAAATTTAAAAATTACGAATTTCATCAAAATTCAATTAAGTTACTTATGAGTTTTGTCATTCACTCAGTCTGTATTTGACCGGTTTTAGACCGATTCAAACCGGCGGGTCTTACAACAATGACCCAACCCGATCTGTACCGATCTGACCGGTGCCGCTCACGCCGGTTGAACCGACCGGTTTACACCTATGGCTCGACAACACTGCATCTCGAATTCTAAATGAATCGCGATTTGATTGTTATCTAGTAATAAAGAAATCCATATCAAAATTTATTTGAAACTCCTATTAATTGTGTGTGTGTGTATGAGTTTTTGTGTGGGTGAAGTTATGTTTAGGTGGGCGGTATATGAGCTTCTATTCACTAATTCAAATACTTTTGTTTCTATGAAACAAACAAAAGTAATTATTTTTGCCTACGCATCGCATGTATGAATATCTCATACTAATAATAAACGGTTGATAATGTTTTTAAAATAATATAAAAGTGTGTTCTTAAGTTAATGTTCCTTTTCAGGGGCGTACCCAGGATTTTCTGATGGTGGGGACATCATTGTTATTCACTAACGCCACGCGAAAATTTTTGAAAATATTGAGAAAATAGACCCTAAAAATGCATTTCACGATCCTAGATTTTAAATTTTTCAATTTTTTACGGAAATTTTTTTAATTTATTCAGTCAAAATTAAATTTGGAAACCTGATGGGGGGAAGGACATTCCACAATGTCCCCCCTGGGTACGCTACTGTTCATTTTGTAAGTCTAAGATAGATTTTTACATCCAAAATGCAAAACTTCTTACTTGCAAAAAGCTAGGAAGTATGGTTTTTGATAGAGTCGGTGTGCATAACTTAAAGACAACGTAGATTACCATAAGTGACAGATTTCAAATCATTAGTCAACAGTTTTGCCAAATTTTCCAAAATTGAAATTATGACGTGGATCTCGTAAGGTCTTAGAATGGAAAACGTCTCCGTTAAGATTTTAAAAATTTTTTTACAGACATAACAGTTTGATTAAAAAATATTTTTGCAATATATGATTTGAAAGGTTTTTAAGGATTCATTAAATTACTGAAGTTATATGTCAGTGTGCATCATAGTAATACCCGGATCTTACTTCATAAAAATTATGTTAAAAATTGCCAATCGCAAAATACCTGTACAACTCCAGGTTCAAGTCCAAATCCACAGTCCAAGAATCTGAGTCCAACACCAAGGCGTTCAAGTCATAAAAGGTTAGAGATTTTTCAAACAAATCTAGCTTCAGGGTGATTCTGTTTGCGCTAAGCAGTGAGACATGAGAAAACCATCATTCAACTGCTGATGAAAATTCTGTCTTTTATCATTTTTGTATTTTAAGACTCAGTATCAATCCCCACAAAGGGGTGCTAGAGTAGAATCAAGTTCTATTTTCTTGTCCAGGACTCGAGTATTCAGGACCTGCTTATAATGCCAGCACCCTAGCTGGGTGTGGAAATTTTGAGTTTCCAATGGCTCGATAAAATGAATTCATTCTTGAAAGAAGATGATTTGAATAACGCATGCATTTTCAACAGGTATATGTGCGCTACACCATGGAGTTCTGCTATTATACATGGAGGCATAAGCGGCATTTACCTCCTTCCCGAAGAAGGCCATTAAATTAATTTAATTGGCTGTCATCTTTCGTCGATCAGATTTTGTGCGGCACAAATTTTCTGCACGCAATACAAATAGACTTCTCCGGGAGGCGCTTCGCATCCATGTATAATAGCAAAACTCCATGGCTACACAAATACCTATAATATTCCATACAAGACAATTTACATTACAACTCCCTATGCATTTGAAAAATTTAGCATATTAATTTATACAAAATGGCGTTATATCAATAAGATAAAAATTGTGATTAATGGTTGATCGCATTTCTTAATAAATAAGTAATGAACACTTTTATCGAGAAGATATTTCGTAGAAATAGCAAATTTGAGCTTTTTGCACACAAACAAAAATATGGATGAAATATAGAATCAACAAAAGTTGCGTAAAAGAATTGCGTTACGCAACAAAATCATAGACTCACAAGTATATAATAGTTTCTGGAAATATATATATATATATATATATATATATATATATATATAGCTTAAATTTGCAACAAAAGTCCATAAGATAGTTGAAATTGAGCTGGACATCAATGGTGGGCAATCTCTCAAAATTTCTACCTGAATCCAACCTAAAATGAATACAGCGAGCTCAACCAAACAAACATTGTGTTGCCTGACTTTAAGAGACTGTATTGTATGCAAATACATTGACTACATTACCAAGAGGAAACTCATTACACTGGNTTCAACTTGCATAGAGATGGACAATTCCTTTCCATGAACTTGACGAATCGCCGGACTTGAGGAATGGCCATCTGTTCATTGTGTGCCTGGATTGTACGGCAGTGAAGATCGTTTTCTGAAATTCGATGTTCTTTTCGTTGTTTCCAATATGTATCTGTTGCGAGTTTATCTTGGTAGTGGGGTCCAATTATGGGGTACATTACAGCGAGAGGGGGACGGAGGAGATACTTTCTGGAAACTTTGCCATTGAAGATGGTACAATCCAGAGGAACCATTTCCTTTGCGGTGTCACTTCTCTTCACACTAGGCATAGAAGATCGAGCAATCTCAAATAACTGTAATGGAATCGAATCGAAGTGAATCTGCGCACCTACAAATTCCAAGTCTACTGCTAGCCATTTAGGGTTTCCTTCCAAAGACATAGCCTTGACAGCCTGAATGTATTTCTGAGTAATTGTTTTTGGACGCTTGATATCGTTGAGGAATTTCTCGTATAAAAACTCGGTGTTGAGGGAGTTGATTTCTGCAGGCAAAGTAAAGAGGCATTGGTATTCCCAGTCCAACTCTTCAATGCGGAGGGAGGAGACAGAGGCGAGAGCTTTCCTAGGAGGATCCGCCTTTTTAATGGGAAGCGATGAGGGTGGAGGGAATACACGAGCCCGTGCAAATTTATTTCGGAGCTTCTGCATCTGCGAGGCCTTCCATTGGCTCCTAAATTTTATTCGAGACTGGCGTCCGCGAATTCTCGACATTTCTCTAAAAGACAGTACCGAGATGACATTAGTACCCACAGTTATCTGCAAGTTCAAGTTATTAATAGAAAATGCATCCAGATATAAAAACGATTTTACTGTTACAAGATTTTTCGTCCTTAACTTATATATTCCTCAAATGGGGAACGTAAAACATTATTTCCTGAATTTATAAGTCCAGAATTTTGTTCGTCTGCTACTTTGCTCAAATTGAAAGTGACGACCAATTCTGCGAACGTTGTTTGGTCGTCCTACTGATTGTTTCACAGTAATGTGTCATTAAAAGAAAAGAATTTACTACAGAATTGCGTACCAAAAGTTTTCAGTTTTAAATCATTTAAATGTATTCTGAAAACGGTTTTTACTAATTTCTTTGCCCTATCATAATTTCCGGAATATACTAGTGTTCATGAAATACGGTTCTTTTAGATGTCTACATAAGTTTTTGAGAAAACCGACCAGTGGTTATTAAAAAAACTCTTCATTCACCATTAAAGATAATAAGTATACATGCTGCTTAAATGAAGTATTTTTTTTAAAGTTATTTTATGACTAGTAGGTT
>CABFPE010000036.1:1722330-1745786 GCA_900660155.1 Hofstenia miamia | reverse complement strand
CGACCCAAATACCCAACCTGTTTGAGAAGAAAATTCGAATATATCGTCATTAATAACTTCCGGAAACATCACGAAAACCAAACGGACATTTTTGGGACCCCATTAGGATTGACTGACAAACAGAATTACAGTCAAGAGCGAATGTCTATAATCCCTCATTATTTGATAGTTTGACCACATTAGCAGTAAAATCTTGAAAAACAACTTCTCTAAAAAGTTCTCCAACAAAAATTGCAAGAAATTTCACCATGACTATTTTATAGTTTTTCAACCTATTACTCCTGTGATTTTGTTCACTAATCGATTACCGCAATCGTAAAATATTGTGCAAATTCAACTCTTCACTCGTATTTGTCACATTTTTCAAGCAACCGTATGTAATCGCGAAGTCAATTGCACAAAGTTATGAGATTCAACAAGATCACGAACATCTTTACTTTTAACATAAGTCTAGATCTCATCAAGGTATATGGAGTGACATTCTTTTCATAGATTTATTGCTTTTATTGCGCATTTATATATTTATTTAGCATGAATTATTTAAAAAATTATTTGAATTACCATTTTGTTGAAATTTAAATTTTAATTAATTTTAGAATTACCATTTTAGCCATTTGTGGTTAATCCAGGAATATTTCAAAACTGGTTTATTTTAAAAAATTGATGTCTCAACTCACCAACATATAAAGACATCAAAAGCCTAAAATATCACATGATAAAAGATTAGCTCTCCTTTCATTTACGTTTTAAAATCGCTCCCTGTCGCTACCCTTGCAAAATCCCACGACGACTGATTTTACATATGATGTGCTTTAACAGCATTTGAGCGGCATATGCACACAAAAAAGCAATATTTGAAATAAACAAGACATAGAAATATAACCATGGGAAAGAATGCGTTTTTTCAAATTGTATCGGAATTTTGCAATGTTCTTAAATTTAATTTATTTTCATTTGTTTTATTAATGTAAGGTGTTGGGTGTAAATGATCTTAAACACACATTTGACAAAATAAGTTGCAATCATGTTTCCTCGTATCTACGAAACAATATTTGCTCGCAGAAAAATTCTGCAACAAAGATTACTTCGATATATTTTTGCAATATAACTTAATCAAATTTTTTATTTTTAACGAATCAAACTCCAAGAGGTGGCAAGGCAACCTATTCATGCTCCGACTGGGGAATGTATTATATATTTGACGTATGCTACGTATTTGTCATATTGGACACGCAGATTTCAAGTGATTTCTTATTGAATTTCTCTCATGATGTAACAGTAATTAAAACTTGTTTTCTTTGAGTGTATGCATTGGTTTAAATTCATACACAACAGAAACCTTTTTTACGTATTTTAAGAATAGGTTGGATATGGTTCAGATATGAATGTTTATTGCTAACACTACTTTTGTTACTGACTATTAGTTTATTAGTCTTTCTTAGCACAATAGAATTAAATGTCAAAATGACAAAAAAACACAAATAATATTTATTAGTTTTACTTGTTGCTAAAATTTTATTCCACACTCATATCGGCCATCGTGATTCATGGAATAACCGTGTCCATCTCGGCTCTGACTACATGTAAACCACACCAAATGGCAACACAATAATTAAGCCTTCAATAGTTGCATGGGTTTTAGTAACATTACGCTCCCTTGACACATTAAGTTTTTGATTACACACTCAGCCTATTTTAGTACAAACAGAATCTAGTTTATCAAAGTCCATTAGATATAATTATTTAGTTAATCTATATCGTGGTTTCTCGCCCCAATTAACGACGCCTTTATTTTTGTGTCATTTCAGATGGTTTGCAGACCGCGATTGGAATTGTTTGACATCTCGTGTCTGCGGTCTTATATTAATCCCTCGCTGAGGGCTATTGATTTGCTTTAACATGCAAAATGTTTTCGATCATAACGGTAAATTGGCTTACGTTACAGCAACGCC
Source organism: Hofstenia miamia (assembly GCA_900660155.1). Classification (NCBI taxonomy): domain Eukaryota; kingdom Metazoa; phylum Xenacoelomorpha; order Acoela; family Hofsteniidae; genus Hofstenia; species Hofstenia miamia. The sequence continues at coordinate 1,743,834 of CABFPE010000036.1, read as the reverse complement.
TACTGCAATCACGGCCTGGCGATTTGCAGTAAAATTAACAAAAATGAGGCCGCAAGCACTCTTTGCCATAGACCAAGATTTGATGCAACAAATCACTTTAAGTGACCCAATCAAAGAATTAGCTATTTTACACATCTATATACTTTTTAAAGCTCTTTGATTTCTTGAAAATTCAAAAATCCACATTCAAATATAATGAGGCCATTAACAATAGACAATGATTTGTATGTCGTCAAAAATTATGTTTCGACGGCATAAAAATCAGCGAATATATATCTATACAAGCAGAAATATAGATCTAACCTTTTTACTTTGAGATGAAATATTTCTAGAAATAAATTTTACTTCTTTGCCTGTGAAGCTCTTTAGTTGTTTGATGAACCCTTTTTTGTTGTGAAGCAAATAAGTAGCCCCAAAAATTTGAAAGGAATTTTCGGTTTCTTTGAATTGCATATTTGGACAAAGTTTTACACCAATTCTCTACTTGTAAAAGTATTTATTGCTACCTTTCTTTTTTGTACTGCAAAACGCCAGACCAGTGGCGCGTTTAGGATTTTTAAAACGGGGGGGGCTGACACATTTTTACAGAAAAAAATTGGAAGAAATGTGTTTTTTGGACAGAAATAAGCTTACACAAAATGCAATCGTCTGTTTTTAGGAGCAAATCGATTGATAATATCTTGAATTAACGTGAACTATTTTCAATTTTGAGGAAAAGAGAACATTTTTCTTAAGAGTTCGCAGTTGACCCCAAAAAAGGAGCCCGACCGCCCCCCCCGTAAACGCGCCACTGCGCCAGTTATAGCGTATGTTCGAAACATATTTCTTTTCTAATTATCTGCCCACAGTCTTCTGTGCAGATGGTTTTTAAGGGCTCCTACAAATTCATTGAAGAAAATATCATTTCAGCCCGTAAATTGATTTTTGTTGCAAGAAAATTTAAAAAATTAATTATTACTACTTCCGTTAATTGCCAGTATTGACACTTCTAAGAATTAATTCAGTGCAGCTGCATTCAATCGTGATGAATATGTATGCACGTACACATTATGCGGTTTATTTATTCATGTTTATGTCACCAGGGCTTTGAGTAAAAATATTTTCAAGTCCATTAAAGGACTGTGGAATAAAGTAACTGTAGAAAACTTCTAGTATAAAAATACTGACAGCTGCTTCCGTTAATTTTCATTACACAATATTCGACTTCGTTAATTTCTGATAATTGATTTTTAGCATTTTTGTCAAAAATAGTGTCCGTTAGTTTTTCACAGCTCCTGAATGTCTTAGCCTTTACGGTACTGAGCCTAATATTTTTAAACCTCGTAAATAAGTAATTTAAGTTATGCAATTATAATGATTAACATAAACAAATATTATACAAAATTATTAAAAGTATGGCTCTGCCATACAGTATATCTGGCACATCCATGATTTTGACATTAACTCAACATGACACCTGAATAAAAGGAGCTTACAGTTATACTAATGCTTTTGTTTTGTATGCTATATATCATGGATTCCCCTGTTCTTCTTTACGTAAAATACATTTATCTATGTAATACATATATAATCAGAGTTGGAAATTGGGCTGTACCAGATTAGCATGGGCTTAGCGCAAAAAGTTGAATCCTATCATAAGTTATTGCTTCTATTGTACATGTGGAAAATGCATTATTTTTATTGCTCCTCATTAAAAGTTTATACAACCCTTAATATTTAGCTAGGTACCTATAATGTAATGAGGTGGTTTGTTTTAATTGTATTTGGCCTGCGTATGATTATCATTGAGTTGGGCCGTGCTATATAATGAGTCGCATGGAAATTGATCAGACCGGATTTCAAAATTAAGACCCATTTCCAACTTTTCATATGAGTAATATATGCCTAAGCAGCGTATTAACACGGTCTTTTATTATCTCTAGAAAGTTTCTGACTAATAAACTAAATTAATTCGTTGAAATTCCGAAATCATATCGAAAGTGTATATTAGTAAGTTCTTAATTTCTCACCTCTAGCGAAATGTTATACTTTTATTGCAAAATTTTTCTGCGGTTTTGCAACTATTCCGATCTGAAAGAATGTGTTGTTATACCTCATAGATGCTTGTGATTTTTCAGACTTTTTCGGGGAAACTTTCAATTTTCCCTGATTCACAATGTTGGTGCAAAAATCTGGCGAATGATATCTAAAAGAATCTTGATCACACTTTAAGCGAGTATTTTTGCAAAGTTACTCTGTATGTAACAAATTTACATCGATTAGTGTTGAAGGATAATCAACAATGTTTAGATCAGTGTTGGGAAAAAATCCGATTTAAATTAAAAAAAAACAAAAAAATCAGTTTTTTAATCGTTTTGATTTAAATCTAATTTTTTTATCTGAATTTCAATTTTACCCAGACAATCTTCAAAGGTAGTAAATATTAGAAATCCTTTTGATACTACTGTTTTTTAAATACAATGATTAAATCAATTTTAAATAAACTGAAGATAAAAAACATGCAAGACAATATTTTATAGCTTGTCAATTCATTACAATATCAGGCAATGACTTGAAAACACCTAGAATACACTGCTTGTATCTCTTGTAGTGTACTTGATTTAAGTCAATAATTGAACTAATAATGTGCTTTGATTTAAATCATCCTATAAGTCTCATTTAAATCAATGATTTAAATCGAACAACACTGGTTTAGATTCACTTGAGATGAAACCTATTAGGAAAAAATCGCCCCACCTGATTTTAAACTGGAACATATTTTTAACCATAGTTCATCTACAGCTTATTAGTTTGCTAATAATTTTGAAAAAATTCTTACAGAAATGGTCATTTAAATGAATATATTAAAACCTCACTGAAATAGAAAAGTGATTTCAATTCTTGTATCAACTGTTCGTTTTATATTTTTTCGTTAACTATGCAAATGATTGGTTTGCTTCCGCGTGGTCGAGCATATTTTTACTATTCTAAAATCATTATACATTTTCGCCCCCACCCCTAACGTTCGTAGATGAAATTAAATATGTGCATAAGTTTTCTGAGTTGAAGTAGTTTTAAAAATGTTTAATAGCATTAATTGAGGCTTGCTTATCTTTGAATTGAGTTATTGTTATAAAATGATGTTTCTAATTCTGTGGATTTTTCAATAGTCTAAGTTGATAAATCAAATTCCATCAGCGATGCAAATAATGTTAATTTTCTTCAATCTAGTATAAAAGCAGATTGATTGTGGCAGAGATAATCGCGTTTTTCAACCAAGGCCATCTCTATGTCCTTGTGTTTCTTAATTAATTGCTTTTCTTTTATTTCATTATGTTTTTTTCAGTGTTTTGACAATTACGTTTTCATTTGTCAAGATTATTTTTCAAAAGTATTTTTTCTACTTACGAAGTAAAATCTTAAAGCTTTATGAATGAAATAATAATTTTGGCTGAAGGTGCAATTCATTATATGTATTTTATATAGGGCTGTAGATCCTAGTAAAAATCAGGTTTTTTGTGAAGGTAGATGAAAAACTAGACGTCCAATAATATTTTTTTTTCAAATACATTGATCATTCTCGGATTCATATTTTCTCAATATGAAAAAACTGGAAATGATGTATACATTATTTCAAATGCTTAAAAGGATCGTCATATTCGTCAACTCCACCTAACTAAATGATGATGATACTAAATAGAACTCTAGCGGATTCAAAATTCGTATCTTCATAGATTGTTGAAATTATATTATAGAATTGTTAAATTGACTTGTTACCCAGCGAGGAGCTATGCGCCACTCCTCCCTCAATCCTGTATATTTTAAAACTAGGTAGAATGCAGTTTGATCAACTACAAAAGGAAGTTTCATTCAGGCAAATATAAATTTATTGAGATCGTGAGTAAATATTGTTTTAATTGGAATAAACTAAACGAATGTAAATCGACTAATTGTTAATGATCAGAAGACGTTTAGCCCATATCGTCCATTGATACGACTATTTAACGTTCTGCTAATTTTTCTTTTTGATTATATTAATATTTACATGTCGATGTATTTGCGGTTCAGATAATAACTTTACATGATTTATTCAATAATTTTGCATCTTGTTTTATATATATATATATATAATGTATGTTCATCTCAAATATTTGTTCTTCAATAGCATTTATTAATTTTCTAGGGTTACCTTCAAATTTTGAAGGATTTTGTGTAAAGTATACATTTATCAAAATATACACTATTTACAAAATTTTAAAATTGTGTATAATTCCATAAATTGCAAATAAATCTACTACAACAAATTAAAAAAATTAAATTTCATTGTATATTTTTCGCCATTTATTAAATTCTTTGATGTGCCAAATTTGTACTTATTAGCTAAAAGATTTTCTTTTAGCATTTTTTTAATTTTTCGCAAATTTGTAATTCACCTAATTTTTTGTGATAATAATAAATAAAAAATATTCTATTATAATTGAGTGAATTTATGTTGTTTTCGTTTTTATCATAGGGTTTGTAAGTACTTAGAATTTTAGTTTGTTTTAAAAATATATTTGTTTTGGACAATAAAAAAATAATAAAATATTATCAGCCTCCAAGTTTGTTACTTTCGATGAATGATTTAGCTTTCACTCTAAGCCTAGGTTGTCTTTAAAGAAATGATTGTTAAATGAGTGTGGCAATCGACGAAACTAAACTACTCTAAAATTAGGTAGACGTACTTCATAAGGTGGTAGGATGGGAGGAATTTTTATGGTAATCTAGCAATGCAAGATTTCCTTAAATATTATCTAAAATGCCGATGCAAAAGATAACATCTTATCAGCTTACCTCAAAGAGAGAATACGAGTTAACTAACTCAATTTTTAGAATTCTTCCCTGCTAAATCATGATGGATAAAAGGCGAAATGTTTTGTTTTTCAGTTTCCTAATCTATTTTACACATAGCATTTATATATCTATTATGGAGGCAATATTTCATGTGCAGATTTTCCTCTAAATCAATGTCATGTTATTTGGCGCGTTTATGAGGAGCATGTGTCTTATTGATTAGCCTTTATTTGTTTCTGTTGAAAGCAATATTATTTTACAATAGAAATTTATGTGCTGATGTCGCTCATATAATTCTCAGAAGTCGTTATGATTGATTTTCATTTATTTCGTTCTACAGTATCCGTACCCTAAAATTGAGAAGCAGTGAGTAACACTATGACTTTGATTTTTTTAAATGGGATTAATTTTTTTTTGCAAAATTTTGTTTTCTTCCTGTGAAACGATAACTATTATCTCAATAAATATCTTTGGCATGTAAATTGAGAAATTTTAGAATATTCACAGCTTTTTGTAAGAATTTATTTGAAAAAATTTCACAAATACTGCTTGTCAAATCCCATCACATCTCTAGTTTAGAGGTAAATTTCTCATTTTTAATGAGATTTTATCAAAATTTGAATCACAATACGAAAGATTCTATTTATACTATTTTTTTGTTGCAATTTACATACCACACATATTTATTGTACTAGTTTTTATCGAACCCCTTTATAGAGTTATAGGATAAAAACTAAATTTGTGATAAAAAATTAAGGTTACATTTGAATTCACAATGCTGAAATATATCACTGCAAAAATAATTTGTCAAATTCGATGTTTGGATAATTATGCTCTCAGTCCAGTATACCTTTTTGAAATTTATTATGAAGTTAATCAAAGAAATTTTTATAACGTAAGAATAAATTCTAATCCATTTTGGTTTTCAGTTTTAATTAAAATTGTTGCGTCTATTCTCATTCGTATGTGAACTGTAAATGAATTAAATGTGTGTTATAAAACGAATCAAGTATATTAAATTCAATTTCTTCGTTCGAATAATGACTTTTAATGTAAAGAAATATGAATACTACTTTAGAAATATTTCTCTCATGAAATTTGCATTTGTTCTATAATTCGGAATTATTATTGAGGACGTTTTCTTAAGATAGCTTTAGGGTGAAAGTTTTTCTCTTGTTTTGTCTAATCCTGCAATGCACTGAGCGTAGCTTAAATAAGAGATTTTAAAATGTTTAAATTTATGTATAAAAACCACTTGTTTGATAGAAATATTTAACATTTCGCTCGATTTTTTTACAATGCGTGCAACAAAGTTGGTTGAAAAGCTTGGATTGTTGAGAACATTTTTATTTCTCAGGCGTTTATCACTCTCTCCTCTTCCAACACGAGTAAGTCCCATCATAGTCAAATTTTCATTAAAAATCAATATATGATCACACTAATTTAAAAAATTATGCATTGTATGAAATTGTAAATATTTTTTGTGGGTATTGTAATAAAAACTAAATTTTTAGTAGTTTTCATAAGATAAAAACAATTTTTCTTCTCTGTCTTGAATGAAAAGTATCTTAAGAAGGGTAGTTCTCACGTGTATAAATGTATTCCTTAAATTTTTTTGTGGAGAACCTAAAAAATCATAGTACTTTTTGCAAGATATGATTGGCTTTTTGATTTTGTATAATTTGCAAATAAATAATCGTTTTACAATAATTTTAAAAATAAATTTAACCCCCCCGTACAAAATTTTCTAGAAGCACGTCTGAAAATCAATCTTTAAAAGACAAAATGTCAAATGGTGTATTTAACTTTCTCATAATCTTTGGTGCGTTATCATTTGTGGTATTTTTCCAATGTAAAATTCAAAAAAATTTCCAACTAGTACATGTAAACAAAAAATAATGTTTTTAACATAATTCATGCATTATACTAACTAAACTGTTTTTCCTTAAAATTTACTTGCACTCATGTTTCCCTAACAAACAATAATTGACTCACCTAAAAAACACTTTGCTCTTCGTCTAGTTTTTAAAATGATTTATCATAGTGTTTAATTTTCTATTTTCATTTTTGTAATAACAAAACTAAATATTTCTAAAAAATTTTTGATTACCTAATTATATTTGTATAAACGTCAATACTTTATTCGCAATATATTTTTTGTTGTGGAAGATCATTATACCAAAATCACAAAAAAATCTAGGAAGCCTTGAAGGGCTGTCCTTGAAGAAGAAAAATGGAATATTTTCTTTCTGACCACATAGAGTTTGAATTTTGATAGAGTACCATGCAAAACGCTTTTTGTACTTAAAGTTCTTACATTATTGACATTGCAAAATCCTGGTTCTGTGGGAAGAAGTCAATTGCTAATGCAGGCCGTCAAACTACTGGATCACCCCGGTTAAAGATGGAATACACCTTCTTCCGATTAATGTATAGCCCAACATCTATAAACAACAAATTTTCAACGATTTTATTAATATTAAATATGACACGTTTTGAATTACGTTGCGGTGTTGAAATCCTTATAAGAGCAATAAATTGTATCTTATCATTCAAGTAAAACTTGTTTTTACCCAACAGATTTTCAAACCACCACAATGGTCTATTCAGCTACAGCGATACTTACACTTCTGACAGTGCAGGCTAACCGCATCTACAACGCCCAATGAGCTATTTACGTCTTTCTTTAATATTAATTTAATATTTCCAATGCTGTCAATTCAAAAGACATTACTGATTTTTTCCACCCATCATAAACCGCTTATGGTTAGCAATTAGAGCTTTTATATATTATTATTTGCCGCACAAGTTTTTATGAATGTGGAACTAATAGAAACACGCAGAGATTTAGTCTTTTTATGTTTTAAATTTTTTGTTTTACGCATTAAGATCATATATATATATATATATATATATATATATANCTGAAATGGGAATTGGATATGGATCAGTTTCAAGAATCTTAAAATCATTTAATGCACATCCCTACAAACCGACCTACTGTCAACAGCTTTACGACGGAGATCAGGACAGGCGATTAGCTAAAAGATCGTTGGATCGGACGTAGAGGAGTCATTGAATGGCCACCTAGGTCACCCGATTTATCTGTTTGCGATTTTTTCCTGTGGGGTTATCTGCGAGAACAAGTCTATGAGTCTGGAAAGATTTTTAAAACAGTTGATGAACTGAAAAGAAAAATAATCCAAGAAATCAATAGAATAAGTTTGGATTACGTGACGTCGTCTTTCAAAAACTGGGTAAGCCGTCTAGACAAGTGTATTGAAAGTGAAGAAGGGCATTTTGAATAATACATTGTTATTTGCTTATATATATGTTGCATATATTGTTTTTAATTGTTAAATTGAATAAATTGATAGTATTCCAAGGACTTTTGGATCACCCTGTATTATAGGTGCGGCAAAACTTTCACTCTATTTTGCACTGAAATGCTCTCGTAGCAATTGCCGAATGATCAGGCATAGTCGGGATGCAACAATATCCTTTTTGTAGAATTTCGGGATTTTGCCCATTCTTCAAAAACACTAGTTATGGTTTTAGCGGTGTTGCATTCTGAGGTGACTACAACGTTTCCCAACAGGTATAGTAACTAAGAGGCCATTTTTCGAAGGAAAACAAATCATTCAACTTGATCAGTACTGGCGGTTCAGTTGCCTCGAAGCCCCAAACTGCCATTCTAATGTGTTCTTGTTTAATCTCCTGTCCTGTGATTATGTTGTAAACATGATTGTTGTTGCGATCCTTGAGTTTTCACAGCATTTTCACTAACACTTCCAGTCATCGTTGTATTTCCTCAGCAGTCCGTCAATGTCGCACAAATCTTCCTTCAACCTTTTTGACATTAAGAGTTTGAAAATGGATTTAACTACACGGTTCCCAATTTCTGTACTGGCCAATTACTTTTTATGGCACATGGGTGTTTTCAGTAATCATTGCCTTTGTTTTCTCGATATTAACATCAATGGATGCTGTGATTGGTTGACCAATTTTCTCATTGTTATCAAGATTGAAGTTTCCATCTTTGAAGTGTCTGTACAAGTATGCGATAGTGCTGTAAGAGAAAGATACCTCGGGAAAAGTTGTAGCTATGTGGTTTTTCATTCTGAGACATTGAGAATACTCTTAAAATCAGAGGTTGATAATGCGAACATCTTGCTTTTAATAATTCATTTTCGAAAAATGGATGTTATAAATAACATGCAAATTTAATGAATGACGTATTTATATTCATAGCAATGGGAAAATCGAAGTGCATATATTGTGAGTAAGTGTTTTTAATTTTCAGATAATGACACGAAAAATATTTGAATCAATGTTTATGGAAAAAACATATATACTAAGTTACTCGAAAATCAGATATGATGTTAAAAAATTTAGTGGCGAAAAGTTGAAGCAGTATGAAGCTGCATTGGTTTTGATAGAATTGTCAAAAAATTTTAAAAATCTTTTTTTACTGTCAACTTTATAATGAAACTAATATATTTGAGGTATGATTGCGTTCTTATAATAAATAGTTACAGGGGTTTGATCATTTTCCCTTTGAGAGTTGCCAAAACCTTATTTGTGCAAATACTTTTTAAACATTTGAGGGATAGTCTCTGTGTATGTTCTCTACCTTTGTAGCGAATACAGCTAAAATTAATTCAATGTTCAAAGATTTAGGGAAGTATGGTCATATTTTGGGTCTTATTCTACCTTAAGGAATTTTTCAACCGGCTTCTACTTTTCATGATTCTACAAAGGCTATGTGGAAGGACTATCTTTTTAAGATTCTTTGTAATTTCTTGTTAATTATACTCCTCCTTTGGTTATAATCATTGCGAGGTATTTATGGCTGGAATTGCACAATACACTGCTGGAGGTTACTAATGAGGTTTTGAGCCATTGTTTTCCATTGTTTTTTTGTATAATAATGCTAATGGCAGATTTTTAAAGCATTTGTAAGATAATGATTATTTCAACGTTTCGAAATCAATAATAAAAGTCTAATGATTATAAATCTCCTCCACTACTTTAACCGTATACACACAGGTTCATTTTGGTTTTTTTATTGTATATAATAAATAACATTTTCACTTCAATTCCTCATCTCTAATTATGATTTTCTTCTTGCTTCTCTATAGCATATAAGCTTGCAGCTCAGGTCGATTTAGATTTGACAATTGAGAATTTACGGAACATAACCCTGACATGAATTGATGCATTACTTTATTATTTTGGTGTCAATGTACTTTAGTTGCCAAAGTATATATATATATATATATATATATATATACGTTACATGTATATTCTTGATTGGATCATTTTGAAATAATATTTTAATAATTATGAGAACGGTTTATTTTGCTTTTGTTTACGACACTTAAGTTTCGAAGTTGGACCTAGCTACGCATTAGATTTATTGCAACTACGAGTATCAAAGGTCCAGGTGTGATATAAATTTTCTCATTGCCTGATATTGGAACTGAAACATTTGTATTTTTGTAGGAATTTATAAAGTTAATCGGGATAAATTACTTCAAAAACATCTATATCATGCGTTAATTACTTTTAAAATATACTATCCCTACATAATCAGTTTTTCATTAATTCGTGGTGGACAATAATACCTCTAAAAGCATTTTCTAATCAATCAGCTGAATTCGACTTTTATTCCGGCACAATATTTCTGACCTTCTATAAATTCATCTCACTTTAAGCTGATACACTTTTCACGCTTGCCGAATTCTATTAACCGTCTACTCTTACATTAAGCAGTAATTTCATCACCAAATTCTCGTCAAGAATTGATTTGAACCATTTGGTTAGTAATGAAATCTAAGTGATATATATACATCTCGGGGAGGGTTTCCTTCCAAACTCGAGTCGGGAAAATTTAAAATATAAATAGTAACTTAAACAAAAATAAATCCAAGAGAAAATTATATTGTAAAACTATCTAATTTTATGCATTCATTGCTCACCTTAAATTTTCGGATTACACTTAGGAACATCAACGTCAAATATTTTGAAGTGTAAAGAAAGACCTTTTTGCAAAAACGGATAAATCCCCGGGTGCCACCTCTCAAAGCCGCGCCTGTATTATTCCGTATCCAATGCTCAATAAACCTTAGTAATTTTGCACCATTTTTGAAAATTCCATTTCTTTATAATATTTTTTGTAAGCTTTATTAACTACTGCCAATTCCTGCTTAGGAAAAATTATTCGTTACAATCATTATTTCTCTTATGACTAAATGTATGGTCAATAATGCCAACACAAAAAATTACAAAGAAATCCGACATAAACTTTGTTGTATATTGTGTTTCTTTCTGCAATTTGTTAACTGTTTGCTGAAAGAGTGCGTAAACATTTACATAAACTATTATAGCCGTTTCTTTAGTCTTTATGGATGATTATGTTGATAACAAGTAATTATTTCTTTTTACATCTGTAGTACATAATCCTCGGAAAGTCTAATCGCTGTGTTAGGGTAAATACCAAGAATTCGGGAATCTCATTATAACAGCTTACTTCATTAAAGATACTTTAATATCATCAATTTTGGATGTTTCTTTGAATATTTTTATACCAATCGTACTCTCGAATCCATAGCAGTTATTATTTTCGATAATCAAAGCGTAAACATCAATTGTTTGCGCACTTAAAATTTATTTTAATGTTTGTGAGAGACTACTTCATAACTCTTTGAAAGTTATTGATTCAAACACAGTTTATTTCATTGTTTTTCTTTTGAGCTTTGTGGTTCTTCTACTTCACACCACGCCAACTATAACCGAAACTCAATAATATTGATTTCGCTTATTTCATATTTAACGGGCGTTGATCATTATAAATGACAAGTCAACGTTTTCCAAATTCTCATATTTAACAAAACCTGGTTTCAGCTCACCAGTTCACCCTTGTTTAGAGTGAAGATTTTCCAAATTATTAGCACTTAAATATAACAGTCCGTCTGCCTGAATTATTGGAATGTGTATTTTCTTCAATTAGATTTGCGTGGTTGTGTTGAATGGCCAAAAGGTGACAGTTTGCATTTATATGCTTTTGTAGAAAAGTTTTATATTGAAATGAATCTTTTGTCTTTTTTCAATAAAAGAGAGTTTGATAATATGTTTTTTGTACTTGTAGCTGCACTCCTGTAAAGTTCATTACTCTTATTTTGAAATATAAAAAGACCTTTTAATGTGAAAGCTGTTAGTCATATAAACCTATTTAGCATGACTATACTTGTGAAAACTGTTGTATTCTATTGTATCAAGTGATGGCCTGCCGACCACCAAAATGCTGTTGCATTACCTAATAAAGAATGTTGTTATGCCGCTATTAGCTTTTTCACTTTAGCATTCAACTATGTCCCGTCTTCTCACTTTCAATTGGTATTTAACATGCGAATGTACTTTTACGCAAAGAGCTATCGTTGGGATGAATGAATTAGCGTGTCGTGATTACGACCATGGTGGTGAAATTGATGATTATACTGAAAAATATCGCGATGATGAGCTTTATATTTTAAATATGGAGTTTGTTGCACATTACGATTAGTATCACAACGATTTTTACCAATATTCAAAAATAGCATGTTGTTCAACATCTTTAGTAGTTATTAACAATCACTTTAAAAATTTTCACTCCCTTATGTCTTGATTCCGTAGAAATTTTCCAACCAATTATTTATACATTAAGATGTCCTCGGGTATGCAGTCCCGGGAATCCGAATACGGTGATTTTCAAAATTTATTTGGGATTCGATCCCGGAATTCAAAGTTTGGGAAACAATTAAAATTTCTCAACGGATAGGCTAATTTTTTGGTCTTAATGCATTTATTTTGCTATTTAGCATAGCTCATACAACTAAGTATAACAATATTTCAACAGTGCTAAAAATGCCTAATCTGTTAAATTCCAGTTTTTTAGTAAGGAAAAATATTTTAGGTGTGAATCAACAGGACATATTAAAAAAATCCTATAAATATAAATGTTTTGGCATAGTTATGCCAATTTTCAATAGAATACAGCTAAGATTTAAAAATGTTCAAAATTTATAACTAGACAGCAAGAAACAAAACAACAGGCAATGGGAATTTGAATATTACTTTTTCAATTCGTCTAATTCTGCATTTATTGAATCTATTAATAAAAAATATTGTATCATAGACTGCCCTGTATTTTTTATTTTTTTACAAATAAACTTTTTATATAATTCTAAGACTTTAGCATTTTAGAAACTTATTTAATGAACAATATATTTAGTTTCTTGCTTAAAACAGCACGGATTTTGCTATGTACACAAAAGCTCAACGCTCATTGGTGGCGTTATAATGGGACTGAATTTTTCGGAATTTCAATCCCAGAATTGAAGAAAACTTCCGGAATTACCAACCAAGGCGCCTTGTTACCAACCCTAAAGTTTATCTAAAATACAAAATTTACAATTTTTATTTCAACCATTTTTGTCATCTGTGTTCACACGTCGTCGTAAGTTTGTGTGCCTATCTACAAATTTCTTAACTGCCTAATTCCCTGTTAATCCTGAATTGAAACGATTTTTAATTGCATTATAAGCAGTTAGGAGTGTAGAAGACTGTCATGGCTATTTACTCTGTTATTGATTTTGTTATCAGTAGATATGTGTTCTCGCGGACACGCTTATTAGATATTCATTCACCATTTATTAATCTCTTTGCGCTCTGCATCTTAGTAAGTAGTTTATTTTAATCCTACTTTAGCCCTTTATGGGATTACGCGATCACTGCACGGTTTTAAGTCTTTTCTCCGATGGGAAATGGGATTTTTAACTCGTTGCACCAATTGAAATATTTGCGAATTAATGCTCATAACAAATGAGTGTTATGTTATTAAGTACGCCCCTTGAGAACCAAATGCCCATGTAAACACAGGAGTCAAGATGAATAATTGAAAAGCATTGCACAATTATGTGCAGAAATTCGTAACCAATGAAGTAATAAAAACGTTTTTTTAACAATCTGTGATATTTGTAATAATTTCAATTCGAATATAATCTCGTGCGTAAAATTTCATCTGCCTTCATGTCTATTGAAATTTACTGATTCACCGTGTAATATTTATTCCTTGACTGGCCAAGGGAATCTTTCCTAATTGATCCTAGTTGAAGTGGCAGTTATTTAACAAATGCTATTTTTAGACCTCCTTTGGGATTCCAAGACATATGCAGAATTTTAATTGCTCACAATTGACACAGATTTAGAACCGTGGCATTCGTAATTAATTCATAAAAATTATTATTTTTCCAATATTTGTTCTATTTCCTCCCAGATATAATTATTCTAAACTAACTTACTGTGAATCATGTATGCTTAGTAAAATTGAATTTTAATGTCAAACAGTATATAGTAATTGTTAATAAAAAAGATACGTTCGTTTAAATCTAAAGTCCTTCGCTGCATTTTCAAGAATGAGGATCCCGAAGCGCACATTAATAGTAACGAGGATAACGTAAAATGACGTAAAAGAAGAAATGACATGTGGTTGTTGTAAATTGACATTTGTAAATTCTAAATATACCTATTAAATTTGTTGTTTTTGATTTACAATTTTTATTTAAGTTTGCGGTTCTGTTACTCCACAAATATCTCCTTTTTATATACTTGTATTTCGCTATCTGTACAAAATAATAAATAACTCATGCTCTCAGTAACCCGTTTCTGATTATCTCGTTTTCAGTAAAATTTTTTATGTATCTCGCTCTTAGTAAAAGTTCGATTCGCTTTTTAAGTACCGGTATATCAATATTTTCAATTGTAAGTATATGCGTTAAATTTTAAATTTATTTTATTTTATTTTTAATAGGTTTTTTGCTATTTTTTTAAAGAAAATTTGTCTTCGCGACTTTTTTGGGATTTCAATGAAAATGTCTGAAACTCAATTTTCTGGTTTTAAATTTCGGACCTACTTTTTGTAGTTATATTGTGCCATACGATATGAGGTTTTCTTTGAAAACCTATTTTATACTTCAATTGAATTTTTGTAGAAGCAGAAATTATGCATAAGGTTGACAATGATTTCAACGTTTTTCATTTAGCTAGCTCCAATAATTACAGCTTGCATTGGGCTCTTTTTCCATTTTTTGGATTGGGCTAAGTAGCTTTTTTATTTCATTCTTGATATGGTATAGGATCGAATTTATTATGTCAATATTTTTTCGTATTTAATTTTGGTGCAACTTGGGCTTAGTCTTAAATCTTCAAATTTTTCGTAACTAGGTATGCATATGTTAGTACATTAGGCAAAATATATGTATTTCTAATTTGTAAAATTAGTTCGTGTTTGTAACTATTATCTGGAGTGGATTTTTTCCGGCTCCTGGCCTGATATTGGCCTGGTTTTACCAGTTAATTGTGTTATGAGTTTCAACAATTTTTGTGTTTTCGAAATTTTACATGTATATATATATATATATATATATATATATATGTGTGTGTGTGTGTTGCGCAAACACAGAATTAGAAAGAATATTAATCAGCAAATGTTGTGNTTGGTTCGAGCATGTGGATTTTAGACCGTATATCATCAATAGGAACTTTAAATCACCTGTAATTAGATCAGGTGTATATAAGTAACAGTATTTTTTATGTAAATAAAAATACACTTACTTTTGTTAGTTTGCTTTTTAGTTGTACATGCAAAATATATTATTTTTACATTTTTTTGACAACTTTCGGATCTTATTTAGGTTCGCAGTAAAATTTGGAAATATGCAATTATTAAAAATTCCTTTGTTTAATATGTAATCTGAATACATTGACCACTTGAGATTACCAGTAATAATCACTCCCAAATCTTTCATGTCATTTGGAAAAGAAATGATGGAATCACATAAACACGAAATTCATTAAAAATATTAATTTGTGATGGATTTCCTAAAATTGATAATTTTTTACTTTACAACATTAAATTTGATCTTATTTTGATTACGCCACTTGATGACATTCTATTTCATTTTGGATATATTGCTGAGAACGAGTTGTAGAGAACAATTTAGTATCATCTGCAAATAAACAACAATGACTATTGCAAAATTCAGGAAGATTGTTTATAAAAATTGAGAAGAGCAGTGGTCCCAGAACACTTCCTTGAGGAACTACGCTATGTGACATTGATTGATAGTGATAAAGCATCATTGATATTTACAATCTGTTTCCTTCCACTCAAATAAGAGATCAATAATTTTAACAAATATGTCAAATACAAATTCAACTAAATTATGTAAAAGAATAGTATGGGGAATGGTATCGAAGGCTTTACAGATGTCAAAGTCAATTCCACAACTTCTAGTATTATTATCAAGATTATAATAAACTATATATATACAGTGTATATATATATGTGTGTGTGTGTGTTGCGCAAACACAGAATTAGAAAGAATATTAATCAGCAAATGTTGTGTGGATGGTTCAATTCATAATCGAAAGCATATTTTCATGAAATATTGATTCAGCTATCAAACTAGACATATAAAAATAAATGTGATTGATAGTAGACAAAGCAATATCTGTCCTATTTTCCACCAATATAGAATGCGGTCTCATTTCATATTTTGCTTGCAATGGTGAAAACAGATTTCGTTTTCCATTACGAAAATGAGTTCATTCAGATCCGTGTTATTAAAACTTCCTAATTCCAATGCAATTTTGCTAGTTCACAGTCAATTCATTCTGACTTTTTACAAGTGTGAAGAAATAAAGATGTTAAAAAACGAATGGTTTTAAGTTTTTAAATATCTTTGTGAGAGAGTGTACGACTCAGAGTTATCAGAAAATATGCCGAAAAATGAGGTTTAGTAAAATCGCAATTTCGTTAAGACTCAGGCATAGCAATTCATTCATCTTTGACAAATATCTTAAATTGGATCATACTGTAAATTTTGCTTAAATGGCTTTAGATTAAACACCTACAAGAATTAAAATTCCATTAATTCTCCGCGTTTATTTGACTTTATTTTAGTCTTGCAATTTAACACTACTTTTGTTGATATTGATTTTTGGTAGTCTCGTCTGATTATTTCATTTCACCCTACCTTGGCCCAGAGTGTGCAGTTATTCCCGTTTATCATATATCAAACTATGAACTGTCTCGAGTAAGTGAAGGCAGAGTGAGCATTTATTATCTATTTTCGATGGACCATTTATCATATCAATCATGACCAAACGCAGACAATTGCTTGTTTTTTTGAAATTAATTTAACATGAAATAGGTGGTTTATTGTTCTCTAAAGTAAGTAAAACCAAATTTTATGTGTCAAGAAATTGGTGGGATCTTATGTATACAGTGCTGGCCGGAATTTACGGAACACACGAAATGTTCTGCATATACATATATTTTAGAATACACAATCACGCAAGAAATGCAAAGGAACATCTAATATTTGGTGTGAAATCCATGCACTTTCCGCATTGCTTAATCAAGTCAGACATCAACCACATGGGAAAGTCTTTGTACTTTGTTTTATCTCCATGGACTATACTTGTTTGATATTCTCCTCCAAATGCACAGACGAAGTTGGATTCGGATTCGCCACCTTGTCCTTAACCACTCTGACGTAGCTCTAATACGTTGACAAGGGACCACACCAAATGTAAGAAATGTTTGCAACCGTGCATCGTCATGAACCTTGTCAGCTTCTCCTTGAATATGTTGAGGTATACTCCTTCATTAATGGTTGTACTGGGTGCCATAAACCACAGGCCACATCATCCACTAGCTGCAATCACAATCAGAACATAATCTTGGGAACACTTAATTAAAATGTTTTCTTTTCCTCATAATTCAAGGTGTCATTAATCGATTTGCTGTTAAAAACAGACCATTGCGTTTTGTGTAAATGTACTTTTGTTCAGAAAACTTTTTGTTTACAGTTCTTTTTGTAAAAAGTGGGCCTCAGTCCTCCCTTCCCCGTTTTCAAAAAGCTAAACACGCCTCTGCCGCCTGCCACAATTCCAGCCGTTATGACTGACCATCTAGCAAATGGATTTATGGTCGCTGCTCTTGCATTGCGCTATCCGTTTTGTCACTTGTACACTTCTTCCGTTTTTGGCATGAACATGAATTGATTTGTCAATTGAGGTTGAATGTACGACTGATGGTAGCAATAGCAACTTTAAGCACTAGTAAAATATTCGATAGTAGTCACACCAAGTTGATGCAGGGCTACAATTTGTGTTCGCAAATATGTCGAAAATTCGTTATTTCACATTATCTAACAATAGAAATAATATCAAAAAAATATGTATGTATACGTCAACGAATGGGTGCCTTGTTTAATGCGTTTTCCGTAAATTCTGGCCCGCACTGTATATATATGAATCTTGGTTATTGAAGATATCGAAGCATCTGTATTATCGCAAAATACTGGCTTCACATACATAATTGCATGTATGTATTTCAACCAAGTAGGGGGCATTGTTTCAGAAAATGCTCTTCTTTAGATATTGCAGTACATCCTTTGTTAAGGGTAAAACTATGAAGTCATTTATCCTCTATAATATTGGTGTACATCACTTGTCATAATAATCTTTGTCTAAGTGCTAACGATGCATTTCTTTATTTTGTGTTCTATCATACATATTCGTTTTCTCTGATTGTTGCTTTAACACTAACATCCTCGTTCATTTTTTATTATCATTTATTTGAAATCTCTTCAATCATAATGATTTAACAAAAAATAGCAACATTTTATAATTGTAAATTCATTTGTTGAGTTAATTTGGAATCCTGCAAAAGTTTTAATTTTAATAAATGTTTTTGATAGCCTAGAATTTTCAGTTTAAAAATAATATCTATTTAAGTTATTAGCTTAAATCGAATAGACCATCGATCCGTGACTGTTTTCGTTTATCTTCGTGTTTTGAAGGCTACTAAATGGTGGGCATTCGTTTTTATACAATGAATTCCAACAACTGGGCCATAGAGTAGATGCATCCGTTTTTCAAAGACACAGACCCGCAATATAAAAGCACAAATCATTCTTGCAACATTAGCACAATGACTATGAACACATGTTTTAGCGACATTTGGATTTGTGAATGCTTTGTACTACTATTGCCTCCCCGCGATTAATTTCCTAAATTTCATTAAAGAATTTCCTGTTATTTTCGTGTTAAGCTTTAAATACTATCATATATATTTCACACATTTTTGCCATAAGTTGAGGTGCAAAACAAATCATGTTTATTGGAGATTCCCAAAACGGTCATTGATTACTATAGATCAAAAACTTAAGCCTTTGCGATTGGCCTCACCTGTGTTTGATAAAACGATATAGCTTGACATATATGAGCTTATTTTTTGATAATTTCTCAGCCACTACTTTTAATAGGAATTCTTTTAATGAATATATAATAGCTGCAAAACCAATAATGTTCTAAGATATTTTAATGTCATTGCAGTAAATAAAAAAATTACAGTAGTTACAGAAATTTCAAATATGTTTAAAAGACTATTTCTTGTTTCTTTTTTGCTTCTTTTAAAACCTTTTGATACAAAATACGCACTAAAAGTTTAACCCTTTCTCAACCGGGCATTTTTTCACCTTTAAGACAAAGGATGTTCTCCAAAAGCACCGCTTTTTAAAACTTACACTAGGCGTATTTTGAAAATTAAAATGTCCACATAAACACTTCTTTATACTTTATTTGTGGCTGAATAGCAACTGCTGGCTGCTATGGGTTATTTTGGCAAATCAATTTAATTTTTTTTCATGAATTGTGAGTGACAGAAGAAAGTCCTAATTTTGCAAGCAGGTGTAACTTTCTTCTTAGGAACTGCTTCTTCAAATTCATTAACTCAAACCTAGCATTATTAATTATTGGTTTCTCTCAGTACAATTATTTGCGCAATTTTTAGTATCTCCAAAAAATAATTGCTCACAAAAGCTAGTTGCAATGATTGCTTGCAGAGGTGGGTGATTTGTTGCAAAACCTGCAATTAATTTTTTCGATGTCTTAATTAGTGGCGCCTTACGATTTTTAAAACGAGGGGGGCTGACACCCATTTTTACAGAAAAAAATTGTAAAAAAAAATTTTTGAACAAAAGTAAGCTTACACAAAATGCAATCGTCTGTTTTTAGCAGCAAATCGATTGATAACATCTTGAATTAAACTGAAAAATTTTCAGTTTTGAGGAAAAGAGAACATTTTTCTTAGGTGTTCGCAGCTGGCCCCAAAAGGATCTTAGTCGTGTATCAAAATAACCCCAGTATCAGTAAATATAGGGTATTTGCAAAGTCTTTAGATATGTATAATCAGTTAAATGTATTGACATTGTACATGGATTGTTTACAAACGTTTGAAGCATTTCAGAAAGCGATTTTTTACGTTAATTTTAGTTGGATTGTTTTTTATCATTTTTAATTACTAATGAATTCTAAGGCAATATAATTTAACAAAGGTGGGTGATGGATTGAAATAACAAAAGCTCCATTAAGCGTTCATTTTGCTAAGTACTTTAAATTTTTTTCAATAATAATATAAAAATACTTGGTA
Source organism: Hofstenia miamia (assembly GCA_900660155.1). Taxonomy (NCBI): domain Eukaryota; kingdom Metazoa; phylum Xenacoelomorpha; order Acoela; family Hofsteniidae; genus Hofstenia; species Hofstenia miamia. The sequence continues at coordinate 1,723,481 of CABFPE010000036.1, read as the reverse complement.
CTCCTACAAAATACAATTTTATTTAAGGTTACAACGTATAGAAGAAAAATAGACATGCCATAGGCATCTGCTCAGATATCACGATTCTTGTAATAATAACGATAGCTGATAGTATTTTAAATTAATTCTCTCTTATTCTGCCAACATAAGTGCTGCATAGCTGAACTATTTTCTTCGTGTTTCATGGGTGGATATGCATTTATTTGATATGGAATAATTTCCCAACTGATTATTTATAATTTTACAGCTGTTTTAAATCAATAAATCTTATTTAAATAGCAAATTGCAGTGGAGAGCAAATTCTATTATTAATGTAAAGTGGAACATTTTTAGGTAAGCATATGCATTGTATTAAAAACATTCTCTTTTCTCATAATAACATTCCTTTTCAATGCCGACTTGGGCATTGTTGACTGGTAATATTTTTCTTTATTCTTAAACTACGCCACCCTTACATGTACATTTTTATTAAGTTGAAATCCAGCCAAGTTTAGAGTTTTTACCTACACCTTAGAGAAACTAACTCCGATGTGCATTTGGGTGGGAGGCATAGTCCAATTTACATTTAGGAGTAATGGCTATTTGGCCTTTATTGTACGCATTAAGCTTTTTTAAATGTGTGACATGACGTAGTTATATTGCAACAAAGAGTGTGGTCTAAAATTTTCTGCAAATAAATTTTTTAGAGGTGCAAGTGTCTTAATATGATAGCATTTGCTAACTTTAAGTTTTACAATGTACAACGTGGAAGTTTTTTGAGCAACCTTAAAAGTTGAGTTTGATAACAATCCTTGTTAGCGAATAGTAACTCATTTCGTCACATTTTATCGGTAACATTCGGGATGGCTCAAAAGTCCCTACAATTTAGAGAATGCAGCGCAATTTGTGTGTTTCTTTTTTTCAGTTGTGTGCTTAGTTTACTTTAGGTGTTCTATTAGTTTCAAAATTCATGGTCTGTGTGTAGTTCTTATATCACTTTGTGTCATAGTGAAATTGAAGTCCAAATTATGAAGACATAGTGGGAACAGTACTGAACCGGATGTTATTCATCACGACATGATCTGTTGAACTTTTGTCAAATTCAATGTCTTCTATAATTTGAAGTTAAACTTAAAGTTAAATGTTTTTATACGTATTGACCAAATAAATAC
>CABFPE010000036.1:1711720-1722310 GCA_900660155.1 Hofstenia miamia | reverse complement strand
CCGGATGTTATTCATCACGACATGATCTGTTGAACTTTTGTCAAATTCAATGTCTTCTATAATTTGAAGTTAAACTTAAAGTTAAATGTTTTTATACGTATTGACCAAATAAATACATAAATGAATGTTTATGTATAAATAAATCAGTCCTTTTGCAAAGTGGTAGGGACGTTTGGACCACCATGGAATTTTCTTATTCAGTAGTCATAGATATATGTAGAAAAGTATTTGGGACTTTGACGTGTAGTATTTATCATTTGCTAAGGCAGCCAGTGTTGCATAAGAATGTTAGTTTGCTCCTCTCCCGAATCTGCAGTACTGTTTAAATGGTGACTTTTTGATAGTTGGCGTAAATATTGTGGAGTTTATGTAAACATCGGCTGACAGATCTTTGTATTTGAAATTAATATCTTTCTACCGATTTCGCATGCTTGCAAACGATTTATTATTATAATCGCCTTGTGGCTGAGTGAGATTAAATCTAGTCATAATTCTTATCTTAAATGGTTTGTCCCTTTAAGTGCATCATAAGAAGTATTTCAATCGGTAATTCGTTTAAAATATTCTATGAATTCGAAATCTCGCGGCGTTCCTCCCTAATTATATTTCATACCATCATTAGGGCTACCATCGCCTGCGCAATCTCAATTATTCTGCTACTCTATGATCTTCTGTATTTATGAACTCTGAGCTTTCATCAATATAATTTTTAATAAATATTATCAACATTATAGATTTGAGAAATTATAAAAAGATGCTCAAAATATTTATGGAAGTAAGAATCGTTGTTACGGAAATTTCTTAACATTGAACTTGCAATTTTGTTCTTTGATACCAAATCATGCTATTTCACAGTTTATGGTTTATTATTTAAATTACATTTAAAATAGTAAAATAGCCTTTGGCAACTTTCAAATTGCTGATTTGTTGAATTTCACTTCTGCTTAAGCTTATCTTCGATTTCGAAGCATGTGATATTCTAATAGTCAGTTCTGCTCGTTTCAGTTTTTTCTGCTCTAGGCTTTATTCCAGAAAAACTCGGCTTTTAATACATGCCATTCGTAATGTGAAATAGTGTTTTTGTTTGTGAAATTGTTTGACTTTGTTTAAGGTTCCGCGCAAATTGTACATTTTTTGTTGCAGAAGTATTTTTTTATATAATTGCTAAATTGAACGATTATGCAGGTGGACATATATCTATAAGGCTGCATAAAACTGCTACGGGTGGGCGCCGGTGGGACATTTTTTATTTTACGGGCGCCAAAAATGTTCCACCCACAAGTCCGTAATGTGAAAGACATAAACATTTAAAATTATCACGTTTTTAGCATGCTATGAAAAATGTAAAATCAGAAAGAACAATGCCGCAAATAACTGAAGAGTTATGTTGTAGTTGTAACTAGAATACATCGGCGCTTAATACATTATAAAGTTTGAACAACCTTATCACTCTTATTTCCTGTTAGATTTCATTATTTTTTTAGATTCATCTGTGATGAAAATAGTTTCTAAAAATATATCACGTACCTCAGAAAAGATGCGAACTGTTATTGGGAAGGATGATGATAAACCAGATCCTATTCTACAGGAATACACAGCGAACTTTATGGCGCAGAAAGAATTCACGAATAAGTTATTAAAGGCAGTGAAGACTTATCAGTATACGATGAAAGAAATGTCTAAAGCGCACAACCAGCTTACTCATCTGCTTAATGAAAACCTGAAGATGATTTTTGAAGGTAAATGATTGAATTATATAATAGTCTGTGGCCTAAGTATTAATATATCCTTCATTCCGCGCTGAAATAGCATTTTTCTAGAGTAAAAATATAATTCTTTTGAAAAAATGCTGAACATAGCATAAGTTTGTCTTAATATTTACAGTGAATTTTCTTCTTAAAATGTATGTCAATTTTTAATTCATCAAACTTCAATTTCTTTATCTCTATTAGATAAAAAGATGCGTAATCAATAATTGTTCAGGATAATAATTGCAATAATATTGCATACAATTATATATTGGCGAAAAAAATATAACAATTTATTGAACTGTTTTTAATTATTGCAAAAATATTGTCAATATAGGAATTAAAATTGGCTTTTTACAACACATTGAGTGTCTGCGCAATGAGGTAAAATTATTTTTAGAATTAACAGTTGAAGCCATTATTTATTGTTTGTATTTTATCCCTACTTAGCCAATCAAGATGCTGACTAAGTCATTATTGTAATTCAATGCTAGAGTGGTATATTTTCAATTGAGAGAGATTTTGAATAATAATGTCCTTTTTTGTTTTCTGTTGGAGACAAATAGTGTGAAATGGGCATGTCAGTGTCAGTTCGTTCTTCGCTTTACTTGATAATTAAGAGCTATCCTTCCGTAATAAAGTATTTGGGCACCACACAAGACAGCATCGCCCCTCATCCTGAATTTTGAAAAGCAATATTAATGTGCGCCTTGGAAGAAACCCCAGATCGACGTGATTTGGATTTTTCGTGGAATTGAAATTTGGGATATGCGAGTGGAAACCTCTCTTTTCTAGACAATTTAAGTAAAAGATGACATATCACTGAGTTAAAATGGGTTTCTCCTACTTCGAATTGGGTGGAGAGACTATTTACTGCTGTGAGATACATTTATACAGACTACCAACGAAAGATCAGTCCTATCAACCTTGAAATTAAACTGTTTTTACACACCAACAAAAATACTGGGGCGTTAAAACAGTTGCTGCACTTATTTTACATTGCTATATTAGAGTAATATACGTTATTCATTGTATACATGCACTTGTTTAATTAGTTTCTGATATTGATACGTGAATTTGCAACAATTCTTACAGTATAATTTTCGTAAAAATTGTCTTAGATTCAATTCATTTATGAAAAACAACTATTGTTTTTACTAAATACGTATTTGACAATAATTGTAGTAATACAAATATTTAGGGAATCAATGTTAAAATATTGCAATACAATATTACGCATCCTTGATTAGATGCATATGCTTTGACATTGTGGAAAGCATTTAAATGTTTACAAAAAATTGTCACTCATGAGTCCCTGCCACTCCGTTTTATAAATGAACACCTATTTTGTTTAATTTTGTTAGGCTCTTGAGTATTTTAAAAGTGTTCAGCTTAAACAGACTATTTTTAGCCTATATTTTCTTTAACCTAGAAATAGCAGTTTTGTGCACACAGTCATTTATTTATTGACAAAGTTAATAGTAAAATACCAATGTGTATTGTATTACATGAAAGTTATCGCATAATTGCACTTTAGCTTCACATCTAACCAAATTCTGTAGCTGATGTTACTGATGTTTTTACGCTTGACTAAGCGCATTCTCTAAGGCCCGTCGCACACTGCCGTTACGGTAACCTTAACTTAAGCCTTAACGGCAGTGTGCGACGGTATTTCTTAAGTTACGGTTAAAATTGAGGTGTACGTTCTCGTTAAGTTAAGGTTTGTAAACAATCTCATAATTGCAAAAACACAATGCCTGCCTATTTTGTAGGAATAAATATTTTAATTCACTAGTGAACTGGTACCGTTTTGTTAACATATTTTTATAAATTGCAATTGTGTACACAACTGCATATTCAAAAATAAAAAAAATAAATCTTGTTCAATAGGATAACAATATTGTTTTAATGGATTAGTAAGCTGTTTTTCAATATTTCATAAAATCGAACGCAAATTTCAAGGAGCTGCAATATTAAGCCAAGCTAGTTTCACCATGTTTGCAATAATGCTCACTGAAGAAGAAACTGAAATAACTCGGAAACGTTGGATAAATCCATATTTGGCCTTAAGAGAGGAAGAAGAACCTACTTTTAGACTTTTAAAACAATTTGATCCTACAGGTTTAGGAATTATTTGCATATTTCCGCAGTGGAATTTGAATATCTTTATGGAATTATTCAGCCGCTGATTTCAAAAAGGTTGACAAACTTTCGTAAACCTATTGAACCAGATATGCGCCTGGCAATTACTTTAAGATATCTTGCAACAGGTGAGACTCAAAATAATTACACGGTATAAATGTAAATAATATTTCAATTGATTTTCACCACACCAAAGAAATAATAATTATATTAAATGGTGTATAGATAATCTAGTCATAGGGGCGTTGATTATTTGCACAGATTTTATCAAATACAAGATGATTGCAAGAATGCTGTAAGGTGTATTTTTATTATGCAAACCCTAATGCATTTGTTTTCAGCATAAGAATACCCTCCTTTCCACGGCTAATTAGATTTTACATGTATGATTAAATTGAAGACAAGCAGATGCTTGATTACATTATATTTATATAATAAAATTAATGAATAAAGTGCACGATGTAAAAAATGATATTATAATATTGGTTAACTTAGCAATTTATCTATTTATTACTGTTTGATTTTTCAAATTGTGCAAACTTAATTTAATCCAAATTATTTCGTATATAACAGATGATGTTTGAATAATTATTATAAGTTATGTAATCATCTAAACAATTATGTTGTATTTAGTATACAATGTTGAATATATTCAACATTTGTTAAAAATGACTGTCTCATAATGTATACTACAAAAAATACTTCATTCGATTAAAAAAACATCGAAAACATTTAAAGTCAGCTATTTTATCCTAAAAAATTCATGTTTTGAAACAATATTTGCACGTGCAGTGTGAGTGAACCATCGTTATTTTAACTAATGAAATCACTGGTTGCTCTAAATGCATTGTTTTTATTAAACGCGGGCATATGTTATTGACGCTACTCAATTACAATACAATCATCACCTGATTGGCATGTTAATTTTCACTGTTTGTTTATGCCAATTTATTACTGCATATACAAATTCTATCTAAATATTGTCAAAATCAGTCAACAAAAAACCGTAACTTAACGAAACCGTCGCACACTGCCGTTAAGGTAAACTTAACTTAACTCTAGAAAAAACGTTACGGTTCGCGTTGCGGTTAGCCTTAACTTAAGAAATTCCGTCGCACACTGCCATTAAGGCTTAAGTTACGGTTACCTTAACGGCAGTGTGCGATGGACTTATCTAAACCTTAACTTAGCAATTAACTTAACTTAACGGCAGTGTGCGACGGGGGTAAGGGATATAAAAGCGCAAAACATGCACTAATACAATAATATTTAAAAAATATTTGAACACTCGTTATTTGCAGTAATATTTACTTCCTCCAAGTTTATTCTGTATGAAACATATTACTCCACCTTTTTCTGAAACCGAAGCAAATGAATCGGGAATTATGCTGTATATCATTAACTAGATAAAATTAATAAGTATTTATTATATCAATTTGACTCCACAAATCCAGCTTTGACAACAAATAGAAAGCAAAACGTTCGCAGATTTTTGTACACTTAATAATATTTTTTAAACTGTTTTGTTTTATGATCTATAGATGTATTGAAATGCCAAAATGATTCCTTTGAGTAGCTTTTTAACTGTCTTCAATTGAGTGCATTTTTTATGGTTGCATTAAATTTGTTTCACAAATTTATAGCTTGCATAATAATGTTTGCTATTGATTTAGCACAGCATTGCGATTGCATAAATAATATTTCTGCCATGGTGTCTGACACCACGTCGTTAAACATTTGTCACTTGACCGCAGCTTGTATATGGATTCAGACTAAACTAGGCAAAGCTCTGCTATGTTTTTATTTTCATCAAAGAATATAACATATGAAAATCACAATATTGGCGCTATGTATTATATTAATATTGATTGTACATGGCGCTAATATCTTCAAAATGTTTATGAATGTTTTCTGTGATTACTACAAATTTCAGTTCTAAATTTAGCACTTAGATTTAAGCGAATGACTTAGATTATGTTATTGAAATCTGAGTTTTATCATCACCATCATGTGTCCCCTATAAATATTTATTTCTGAAGTTTATATAATTACTAATAAGCCTATTAAAGTAAAAATATTTTGTCCTTGAAGTTTCAATAGTAATCGAAAATTTGCCGTCCAAAAACCTTCCTTTTCACTTTCAGAACTAATGATTTCTCTCAGGATCGTACCAATGGGGACTAGTGCGGCTAAAGCCGGCTTGTTAAACAATTTCAGGCTATCCTGCAACACCCTCATTCGCTCATATGAATTTTCAATAATTTCATTTAGTAAAACTACTGATTTGCATCGAAGTATTTGTCCTTCTCTTTTTATCACAAATATAAACTTTATTTTGATGATCAGCATAACATGCTGTGTTTTGAAATGATTTCTTCTTTTAGTACGTGCTTGCAAAAATGCTTTATCACTCATTGGGAATAAATTACTTGACTTTCCTGGGAATGTAAGATTTTGAAAATGTTTTATCATATATTTTAGCCAATTGTGTGATGTGATTCCTCAGTAGTAAATTATATGACTCATCGTCTGAAGACCTAACAAAAACTGATAAAATCCATCAATGCTAAACTAAATATTTAATGTCAATATGAGACTGACAATTTTTCTGATAAACCTATTAATCAGAAAATGTTAAATTTTAAATTGTAATCTTCTTTACTATAGACACGCATATTTAACTTTCTGCATGATACATGTATGCAAAAATTATTGATTTTAAGAAATATCACGGACAAGCTATATTTCTACTTTTCAATAGTGATTTTAATCAACGTATAATTTATATCTTGATTATCATAAAATTTTTTATCACTTGTATAATATAGGAATTGTAAATATTTAGTTCAAGGTTTCTCACAAAGGACTTAATAAAACCGTTTTTTATGAACTTCATCATTATATATATATTTACGACTTATTGTCTTGTATGTCTTAAGTGTCTCTTTAAGATATTTTTAGTAGGCAAGCTTGTTAAGGTTACGCGTGCTGGTTAGTTCCAAGACATTAGATAGTTGTAGATTCTTTTCTATGCCTGGAAGTCATTACTGATTGCACTCATTATCTAAGAGGAACAAAGGTTAATAGGAAAGTTATTCTCGCCCAGTGATGCATTAATTACATGCAGTAACTTCAAAGTTCAGGTTTACATAATTGCCTCTTTGTGTTTGGATTATAGAATACCTTTCAATAATCTGATAAAGCAGCTCACAGTAATTACTAGTCTAAGATTTTTTCCAATTTCTATGTTTCTCTTTATATTTTACTTCTAAAGGATTACCTCTAAGATCAAGCCAATTTTTTGTGTTCGCAATGCTATAATAAATATTCATTTTTTGACCTGGTTTTGCACAGATTTGTAAAATCGAATGTAGTTGATAATCTATTTTAGAATTGTTCCCAATCAAAAGTCAAGTAACCATATTCTTACGGCTGATATTAAAGGATAAATGTGTTTATTTGGTGATAAAATTGAAATATGTGAACACAGGTTTCCTTAGTATTAATTTTTTTTAAATATTTCGTCTTTAACTGTGACCAGACGCGTATCAAGTAGGCAATTCTTATCCTCGACATATAGGCCTAGATCGTTTTTAACACTCTTAGCATAATGCTGTGCTCGCCCGTGCGTATATGATAAATATACCAAAAAGACAGACGGAGGTAATAAGAATAACATGAAATACTACTTTTTTTGCACTTTATGTCAAACAAAAAGACTGTTCATCAATATACCGATCAGATCTTATGAGAATGAGTTCACATTGACCTGGCCCAAAGGAGGCAGGCGCAAGGCCCCCCTAAATATGCCCCTCACTGTGACTATTTCACGAAACGTATATGCGTAATGTAGTGTATATAGAACTCGCCTTCTTAGATAATATTTTTTATTGTTGGCCTCCATTTATCAAATCAGGAAAAAATTTTCTTCCACTTGAAAGTATGACCTGTGTTAGCATGTTTGAGACTGAATGTTGTTCACTGTTTTTCGTATGTTTTCTCGGTCTGCTCCCAATACCGCTGAATAGGATCATCGTCTATTTTCATTTCCTCTTGAGAATAAATTCAGCGTTGTTTCATATAGAGTAATGTTTGGAGTTCTTTGTGATTAAGTATCGTTCACTTATATCACGTGTTTGGATTTCTGCTTTAGTGTTATGACATTAGAAATTCTTTGAAAAAATCATGTTTTTAACACTTTTTTCAAAAAATAGTTTTTTAAACTCTTGATTTCATTTTGAAACCAGCCCAGATATCATTTGGCTTGAAAAATCCTAAAATCTATGTACTATGAAAATGATAATATTGCCATTAGTCTTCACCGCTCTCATTTGATAGAAAGACCGAACTGCGCTGAAACTACTCGATTGTCGCTTTAGTCTTCTCGGTTCGAAGTCTGAATATCCATTAATACATTATCTTGCATTTAAATTGACTATGCAAATATTTGTAACATCTTTATCACCTGGAGCAATTATATTTTCTTATAAATGATGTATTTTTTTTACAAAAAACCCGCAAACTTACACTGCATGTACATACTTTATAAATACAATCTGATTTTCTATATTCCAAGCCTATTATGACATTTTAAAATCCTGAGATATGGATACAACTATTGGTGAACCTTCTCGAACGTAGTGTTGAAAATTTGTGCTAAAGTGTATTGCTGTGGTTGAAGTGCTTGAAAAGTTTCACGATTTTTCATTGGAAGTTCCAATATTTTAAAAAAATGTTTAAATTTTTGCCATTCTTAATATTCTGCTTTAAAATTTTGAATATCTTTGAGTTTGTGAGTTATAGGCGCTTAAAATATTTTCAAGAAACCATAAAATATTTTCAAAATTTCTTGGGGCTGTTTAAGGTTTTGATAAAATATTTTTCTACGCCCTTTTGTCGGCGATGTTAACTGAAAATTGTATTTATATGTGTGAATAGTTTTGTAAGTTTGTTTTATTTATAAAGTTTTCGAAACACACATTGGATTCCCAGTGTGATTCCATTGTATAAGAAAATCGAAAAAAGTGTTTGGAGAGCAACTGTGCTTCCAACTGATTGACAGAATTTAATAAAACATTTTTTCATTGATTCCGTTGAAAATGAGAAAGAGTTCTCTTTAATATTGAACTTTTGGTACGAAAATCGATATTTAACACAGCTGTATTTGTCCAATATTTTGAAATATATTCCACTATTTTAATTAATTTTTTATTAATTGTTTAGTAATTTTCTTTCAATCTCGGTTAAAGGCTTATGCGAAAAAAGCCAATATTTTATTTTCCTTGCATAAATGGTGTTCCATAGTAATTCTTCTTTTAAAATCTTACAAAATAGTATTTAATGAACAATACACTACCCATAATGCGTACATAGGTTTTCACCGCACTGGGTTCTAGCTTCATGTAGCAAAATTTGACTGAACAATAAAATCAATTTTGTCAGTTTTTAAAGTTTTGGCCGAATAGTTTTACAAACGTTTAGAATTTTAGTTCAGAAGTCGACCGCCTCCAACAAACTTGTCCCAAAAACTTGTACTCATAAAGTGGATGGAGCATTGAGTGTTACAAAAATGTAGTCATCTACCAAAATCAAAAAACTTTAAGTGCATAATCCCGAATGTCTTGACAACTTAGGCTCTGATTTCCAAAATTCATTTTTAATTGGTAGGTTATATTTCGCTTTAAATACTAGGTACAGAATTTTTAAAATTTGAACAATATTGAAGGTATCAGTGAAAAAGAAACATTTTCCTCGCTTGTTGCATAAAATTAACTAACTCCCAGACGGCAATCTGGAATATTCTCTAAATTTAAAATATTATCTAAATTAAACCAAGACCTATCTCAAGATTTTTTCATAAAGATCCACCCATTACTTTTGGGAAATCCTGCTGACAACCACGCAGACAAACAGAGGCAAAAACAGTACCTCCTTGTGGAACGTAATAACAGAATATAATACAGTATTATAGAATTACATGCAAAATTTCATATCATTGGTCAATAAAATGATGAAAACGATCAGATCTTTTCAAGCCTTTTCTTTAACATGATCCTTGTTCATTTTTGAACATAACTTTGTATTGATCTCATTGCCAGGACTGCCTTTTAAATTTCTTTCTAGTTTCTTTGGAGCACTCTGTATAAGATATATCTTATTTATTGTGTTAACATTATTGATATGATCTCTGATTTCTGATGATCAGTTTTCATGTGATACTATAAAACGAGGAATGAACGGATCAAATATTTTGCCCTCCACACGACCGGTCGCAGACCTGGGCTTGATAAGATTACCGACCATTTGTCCGCAGAAAATAGAAAAGTCTTTGTTTTATATGCAAATCAGTGATTATTTGGTTGTTTTGAGAGAGGAAGTTGATATGAAGTTTATTTCACCAAACTGCAGTAATACAACGAATTTATTATAGATGTATGCAATGTAAATTTAATTTTTTAAAACGGTAATAGCCTATAAACATAATTTAAAAAAGATGTTTAAAATATAACATGCCAACACTAATTGGAAGTACAACGATTTAAATGTATGGTTGTTACTGCTATTAAATATTTACCACAAAAACCAATCGCTTGTAGTTATTACTACCATCCAATTCTTGTTACAACCTCGAAATTTGCGATTTTCTTACTAAAAACACACACACACACATATATATATATATATATATATATATATATAA
>CABFPE010000036.1:1694052-1711591 GCA_900660155.1 Hofstenia miamia | reverse complement strand
TATATATATATATCATCATTAAAATATGTATTTTAGCTTAGTATACCAGGAAATAGTATATAAAAGATAGTCTATATATTTATACATTTTTACCAGATTTGTGTTTTAGCAGGTAAAATGAGGACAGGTTAAATATATTTAGAGGTCAGGACAGGTTGTTTACGTAACAGTGCGACGGATCATTTGACCTCAGCTTTCGTTGCTGTAAAATATTTTGTTATTTTCTATTATTAATTTCATGTTCGCATTGATAATGAGCATTTATGTTTGATTCAAGGTGATTGTTTTTCTTGTGCGACGCCGTGTTTGTTTGATATCATGACAGCGCTAGGGTGTCACTTTGTTTCGCTGTCGGCGATTGTCTTGTGCTTCGACCGGGAAATCTAATTGATGCATCCAATTATATGTCACTGTGGATTTCTGCTAACAACTACATGCAGTTTATTAATGGCAAACTGTCGAAGTTATGATGTTGTAAAACATGAATGAGTGCCGATAGCCCAACAAGTCTACATCTACAGGATAATTATTAGTAAATCATAATTATCAACAACTCTGAGATGATGCAAACTCTAGTGTCATATGCTGCTAGGGCGCAAATGTAGTTGTGGCTCGGAGTCATGGGAGTTATCGAGTATGCCTAAAGGGCATTAGCGCACCCCTGCCTGTAATATGTGTTTTAATGACAAATTTGCATTGATTCCAATCGCACAAACATGTGAAGACAGACACAGATAGAAAAAAATTTATTTAAAGAGCTTTAAAATTATATTTCTGCCAACGGGATTTCTAGAATTATCATTTTCCTTGTTATAAACGTTGAATTTATTTCTTCGCAAATATAATTTATAAATAAAAAGAATTTTATTTGAACACGCCTCACATGAAGTTTAGAATATGTTCCGAAAAATGGCAATTTGATAGTTAGTTTTTAATATTTTTCAGTTTTATGCTAAGTATGTAAATGAAAGAAAACATGCTTTGTTTTATTGAAGATAAATTTATGTTTGTTAAGCATTACTTACCTCACATAGTTGAAGTGTATGGCCTTTTCCATGTATATGTAAAATCGTGCATTTCGGATACCGTTTATTTGTGTAGGGTACTGATGCGTCATTTTATGTGTACTCACGCCGAATAGAAAGCATTCATGAAATCAAACAAAGTGGACAGTACCTCTAGTGTTAGTATTAAAATCTGAATACAGCAACCGAAATTGAATTTAGAATTTTTTCTGAATATCAGTATCGTGTAATGTTCGTGTATTTCATTTTGCAATTAGAAATTTTATCGTGTATCGTGTATGCATACAATAAAGTATCTACTATATGAGTACATTTCTTGTATTTTTCGTATATCGTGTACTGTGTATAATTCATTAACTTACCTAATATTTTCACTTTGCTTCCCAATATGTCGTATCAGAACATTTTTATAAATGCGGTTTTTTTCCGCATACTAACCTTCAGTTAAGATTGGCATTTATGATGCCGATTATAAGAAACAGCATGCCCCAAAAATGGAAAATTGTGATATTCTTTTAGAAGTAATTTAAATCTCAGATTGTGAAATTGTTCTTGAACAAAATTTTGAAAATTCAAATTCCTCCAGGTAAACATTCAGTAGGAATTGGGGATGAATTTTTGGCATTATAAAGTTAATGAAGGCGGGAATTTACATTACATTATTACCTCAGAGTCTAACTTCTGGAAAATGCTCAGTAAAACGTATTATGAAAACATTAAGCTAAAGAAATACCTTATTTCGATATTTAAAATTATTTGTAATTTCGTAATTAAAAACAGCCGTATTACCCAGTTAAAGATAATACTTTAAAACAACTGTGCCAATTGCAAAAGTACGTTTAATAAAAGAAGTAATATTGAGTGTAAATTTCCAAATGTTTATTTACAGGAATCAGGCAAATCAAAATCTTGATGAATATTCTGATTCAGAAATACGTTTAATTGTAATAAAATTATATTCCAAGTCAAAAAGTACACATTTCCTCACAGCATTAATCTACTTAAAATATACTTTAAAAAACAAAGTACGAATGGACTAGCAAATTTACCTAAAGAAGCAAGTTTTCCTTAGGAAAGACTCTTGCTTAATATATCATATTATCATACTGGTAGAAATGTTCTAACCCCCACGTAGGTATTAGATTTTCATAATAGAATTTGGCATTAATCATGTACATTAACATTTCTTTTGTTCCACAGGTGTACGAAGCTCCTTCAAAGTGAACACTCGCTCTTTATATTTTGCATGAAGTAATTACAAAAAACAACTTTTGGAAATTTACGAGCGAAGTATATTGAATAAAAAACACATTTGACGCCAAGTAGCTATAACCCACTAATATTTTCTCTCAAAACATTATAATTTTCAAAAAATGCTTTGTTTGATGAATGGACTCGATGAACTTGATGTGTCGTAAATTGGGTTTCCTGGTGAGAATCCGAGACTACGTTGGGTAAGGTCAAGAGGAATTTAAGCTTATAAATTGCTGTAATTTATTCGGCGGTAGTACACTGAAATTAACACCAAGCACAACTGATTCTTAAAACTATTTTCGTCAAAACTATGAAAATTTGCAGCAGCTGATTTTGATCATTATTGGCATTTAAAGGAAACCGAAATTTTGCTATTTATTTTTGACGATTTTTTTGTCTAGGAAATTGTTCAATTTATTGTTTAAAACGAATGAAGATTTAAGACACTTCTTGATTGAACGAGTGGTTTGCAGTATATTATAGGCTTCGTTTTGAGTTTCCAGCAAGTAAATGTCTATTTCATTATTAACATGTATCTCTATCTAACATTTACCGGTAAGACGAACCAAGAATTGATGTTTCTATGTTAATCGTATTTTAGTTCGAAAAAACGAGGCGCATATACGCTTTTCTCACAATTTTTATTTAGTAAGCCAGCAGCTTACATTTGATATGACAAAGTTGCCTGATTCGTAAATGAATTAGAGAAAATATTGCTTAGTTGCTAGATTTTCTCCAGGGGTGCATATGGAAATGGAAATTTTCATTCCATTCTATTTCCAGGTTATAGAAATAGAAATGGAATGGAAATGGGAATCATTTAATGGAATGAAAATTTAGTGGAAATTTATGGAAATGCAATTTCAAAAAAGACATTCTAAACACTTAAAAATTTATATATATTTAAATATATGTAATTTTTAAGAACTATCACAAACTGCATTAAAATAACCAAAGATATTCTGAATCATACAACGACAAAATTTTGTTCATCTCAAATGACACAGGTACAGCAAAAGCAGTTTTAGCTTCCATGCGTAAATATTGAAATTGGCGTCCATAATTCCAGATATTTTATAAATTGAACAAGTGTCTGACATCTAACATTCGTTACTAGTTCTGTTTCCAACCCTGTATACGCAATAAATATTATTTACAGAAAGTTTGTGATGCATATGAGTTTACTGCATGATTTTTTCCACATATCATCACCATGCATATATGACTTTAACTTATTAAATTTTAATTCGATTTTGAACAGGACTGGAATTGAAATATAATTAATAGATATGAAATTGAAATAGCCTTGGCTGAGGCATTACAAAATTTTATTATGTGTAACATAGCAGTTGCAACCAAACCAATTATTGCATGTGTTTGAAATTGAATCGTAATTTCTGTTCAGATGATATTCAATTTGACGAACACTAGTGGGGTTCTACGGAACCACTCAGTTCAATGGGATTTAGTGGTCCGACATAGACTAACATGGGGCTGGGATCAAAAATTAAAAATTTGGAATCACTGATTTCAAAATGAGACGTTATGCTGTGGTGCTAATAGGACTATCGGTCCAGAAAATATAAAAGAATTAAGATGGATCCAAAGCCAATGGGCGACTCAAACTAGTAAATTCTGGTCTCGCATACCCTTAACCATTAGCTCTAAGAGTTATGGCAGGATGTGGAAATTAATGAGAAAATGTGGAAATGTTTTCAAACTAGTTGTGGAAATGGATGGAAATGGAAGAGAATCGCATTTCCATATGAAATCTGATTTGTTCAGTGTTTTTCTGGATAGGTGGGATTCAATAGAGAGGAGAGTGAAAATGAGCAGTTAATTAGAAATTAATTAACAATATCTCTTGAAGTACGTAAAATTCTTCCAAGCAATTACATATTCTATGATATCGTTAGTCTACGCTAAAGGAACGCGGCTCACATTAACTACAAAATAATTTTCAAGACAGACGTAGGGGAGGGTGGGGTAACATTGGAAATTTCATTAGTAAGAAAATATGCTGTTTTGATATGACCATAAACTATCTGTTAACAGCCAGACACGTTTCAGATTGCATTGCATCCTAGCAGTGAGAAGTTTTGCAGATTTTCTCAATACTTTATTTGTGTAACGGAGTAGGAAAAGAGGTCAGTTGGGGTCACCCAGTCAAAAATGACTTTTGGTGCCCATCAGCTTCTTCAATCATTACCCTTCCAGAGACTTCACGGAGTTCACACATTTCAACACTTTCGTGATCTGAGAATGGTTCCCCGTCATTTTTTATTTAAAAAATACTCCATTTCACAAATAAGTAGCTCACTTTCTAGCTCTACACTACCTGCTAGCGCTGCTCTATCCATTTTCAGGCTTAACTCACACTAATGACACCGTTGCGCAATTGTAGTGGTAGCCACGTGGCAAAATTTTCCTTCGCATAAATAGATACAAACAAAAAAATATGCTTGAACTTTGACCTTAATTTTCTCAAAAGTTATACACAATCCCAAGTGGCCCCTTTTCCTAGTCCATTACACATTTAGTGATAAAGGAGGCGTCAAAATATAGCAGGAAAAATTGAATGTTCATTGCTGTTTATAAGTTACTGAATACATTAAATTTAATGTGTAATCAACTTAAGCTGATATTTTGTATCCTAAATGTGACAATATTAGAATTGGGCAAAACGGGAAATTAACTTTTTCCACTTAGTTATCTGGAGAACAGTGGATTAAAATGAGCTCTCGCTCATGCTTTCTGCACCAATTTATAAGAAGCTGATGATATACATTTGTGAGATTTGTTTACATTCATGCTTCTAATTTTAACACAGTATGTAAATATATACTGTACGAGCGTACATGCAATGAATTATATCAGAGTGCATATGATAAGATGCTATTTTATGTTTTTGCAAATTGAAGACTTCTTAAATACAAATATTGATATGTATTCCAACTACATTCCTTTCATATTGTTTTTAGTTTCAATATCGTTGTATGATTAGATTTTTGTTCCGAGTTAATAAATTAGCGCAACTCTTTTGAACGGCTGGACTTTGCGATTACTTGCGTGTTGAATGATTTATGATGTTTTGATCTGTAATTTGTTTCGTTTACGTTTCTTTTTATCTATCGATCGTTTGCATAAGTCAGAGTATTGTCTTCTAAGAAATGAGAATCAAAACACTGTTCTCTGAATAACGGCCCTATGGAAAAGTGAAATCTTGGTTATGTCCAGTGGTAGAAACGTATTTTTCATGTTAATTAATATAGAAAATTAAAACACGAATACCCTGTTACACTAAAATTCCTGTATAAGTATGTATGTGTAGTAAGTTAAATAGTTTAAGCAACGATTTCAATTACTTCGGCCGATTTGGCAATATGCACTGCAATGAAATGTAAACTATAATATTCTGCACTAAAGCTGTAAACATTTGTCAACCAACATTTAAATAAATACACAGATTGATTCAATTAACGTCCACTTCTTGCGAATGAGATTTTGAATTCGCCTGTCATATTTGTCTTGTGGTTGATTTCGTAGTTACACGTAAACAATGTTTTCTACTGTTTTGATTTTCTCTTTCCCGTGTTAAGTTCAATTGCACTTTTCACTGACTGTCCTAAAATTGTTTCGCTTATATATATATATATATATATATATTATGCGAGAGGCGAGGGCAAAGTAGGTAAAGTTATAAATTTATGTAAATCATTACTTAAGCAAAATATCAACAATTTTATTAGTTTTTTATCAATCTTTATTTTTAGACGTATCAATAGATTACCAAAAGAAAGTCTCTTCTCTTAAAAGTTCATGCATCACATGTTTTTACATTAAGTCTGAAACGTGATGCAATAAAAAGTGTACGACTTTCACTCCCAAGTATTGTTTTCATTTTCCACTGTTGAAGCGTTTCTTTTTCCAAAGCTATTTCCAACTTTGTAATATTGAATTTTTAGTTCAAATTTATTTTTGTTTTACAACTTCACTTTCTCTTATTTGTGTCAGCACAATCACATAGCCGTTGGAGCTATCGCATTTTTTATTGTGAAATGTAGTAATAATTTTAACAAAAATCAATAGTCAAGTTTTTTGTGAACCTACTAAAGAGGTCGATTTGGTAAGATCGAGCCTAATTACACTAGAATTTTTGTGTACTGGCTCCCACTGTTAGCGAACCCCTTGAGCGCAATTATATACATTCCGCATAAATGAATTTGAATTTTTCTCGGAAATTTTGTCTAAGCAGTTGAATATTTTCCATATTTTTCAAGAATTTTAATAATTAAATTTTATTAAATTAAATAAATTTTTCTAAATATTTGTTCATACATGTTTCAATTTTTTTAGTGATACCTTAAGCGGCTAAAAAATTTTAATAATTAATTATTGTTAATTTGTTTATTTATAATTTATGCCTACAAGAAAATTGAAAATTTGCGATATTAATAGCATAATATGTGAAATATATGTTTTTGGTTTTAATTAAAATTATTATCATGTGAGATTTATTGGGCACACACCTCATGTTAAATGAAAATTTTTACATCATCTATAAATGTGTATACATTATGTATGCTTGTACGCACAGGTTTTAATTGGCACTTGTGAAAGTAGGTTAACAGATTTTTCTTTGACTCGATTGGTAATGGAATTCTGAAAATACTGCCTTGATCCATTCATCGGCATAGAATGAGTATCTTTGATTTTACAAATTCAACAAACCTAGCTGTACTTCAGTTTCCGGTGCGACAACCTCTGACCCTGAACGGACTCACGTATTTTTTCTTCAGAAAGCAAAATATTTTAGTGTAGTTGTCTTTTCCATGGGCATTAGACATCCTCATTCTCTGAACATTGGGTATGGAAAGAACTTGAATGTTTTTTTAAAAAAATCGGATTTCTCATTGAAAAAAATATTCATGTGTATTAGCGTTTTGAGCTTTGGCCGCTGCTAACTATCGGCTACGGCCTGAACCCATACAGAGGTGGCCGAAAATTCCTTCAAATTTCAAGTCTCAATATTTAGAGGCTGTAGGCTACTTTTGTTTTGACTTGCAAACTGAATTAAACAAGGTTCTTATAATGAAAAATGACTTTTATTCAAGGTCCAGATAAATTATCCGAAATATTGTGAATATTATATACACTGAAAATTGTATGGCTGGGAACGGCTTCAGTATTTGTAGCCGCGGCTTACTACGGCCTTTAAAATCACGGTTGTAAGAAATAATTATCGACCGACTGCAGCCAGCCCAACAGATCCAGAATCAAAACACTAATGTGCATGTACTTCCCGCACAAGCAAAATTTAGCACACATTTTGATCATTGAATGAGCAGGCACAAACCCATAGATGTTTCAATATAAGAGACTTTAAATATTTCTTATTAGGTTTGAATAAAAAATATTGAAAAAAAGTTTGTTACTTCAAGTAACGCCAGCAGAAATAGGGTTAAGTAAGCCCAAGTGAATTTGATGTTTAATTAGTTTTGCTAACAAAGGAGTAAAATTACTTGTCATCCGATTTGTTATTTGATCAGGACATTTTATGTATACTTTGGTTGAGATTAACTCTCTCCTTTAACAAAGCCGTAGTTGTAAGGCAGAGGAATGCTTTCAACTAGTTCAACGGGGAATTTGAAAATCAGGACACAGGAATTAAATGCTTTTGGGTCTGAAATCAAAAAGAAAACTTCGCATCTTTGTCATGCGATTATGTTCTTTTGTGTTTGTTGATTAAACTATTTTTCTAGATTTACACGGAATGTAATTCAAATGTATGCAACAGTTTCGTTTATTCGAATTTACTTATTGTGACATTCCAACGAAATAGTTATCTTAAATGCTGTTATAACACTGTTGAAAATAAATGTGATTAGTATTGAGTCTGTACTCGATTAATTCCTATGTTTCTTGAGAAATGATATGCTAAGATTATCTATTTGTATTCTTTAACTGAGTGGTGTTTACTTGAGGAGATCAATCCGCCGATTCATTTCAGTAATTATTTCCTTATGTTTATAAATCTAAGAGCTGCTTCGGCCTTTTTTCAATAAAAATTATATATAACTTTTGTAAAAATAACGCGTTAATTATTTTTAGATACTCGCTCATCGCAATCATTCGACAACTCCCTTTCCGAGATCAGCCGTAATATGGTTCAATATGAGAAGACGATTACCAAAGCCGTTGTCACTCCCCTCATATCTTATGAAAACGAATTTCCTCATTATCAAATGCGAATTGATAAGTTGGAAAGAAAGCGACTCGATCTTCGTAGAGCAAAACGCAATCATCAAGTAGCATTAACAAGTAGCAAATCCGCCGAAAAAATTGCCAAGGTTTCTTATTCATTTATGCTATTGTGTTGTGATGTACCGCTGGGTAATCCAATCACCATAGATCCTTATTCATGCGAATGTGTAGTTTTTTAGATTCAGTTGTCGGATATGATCAAATCAACTCAAATTTCCATACAATCTCATAAGATGAAAAATTCAAAATCGGATTTAATAAATAGTTGTATTTCAATTGAATTCAGTTGTAACTTGAACAAATTTTTGCAAAAAATTAACCTCTTTTACATAAAAATCTATGCATTAATTTTACAACAATAATTACGGGTCTCTCTATTTGATAATTAAGTTCTAAGATTTTAGATTTGAAAATTAATATTTGTAGTAATCTGATGGATTCTTGGATGAATATTTTATTGGTTTCCATGTCTAGTTAACTGCTTTGAAATTATTATGAATTTGCATAGTATACCACATTACTATCACAAACGAAATAACTTACTGAAATTTTAATTCTTTTACATATAAAGTTGAAATAGATCTTATTGCTTTGTTTTGAACTACAGCTCTGAAGATGTGCATGCATGAACTCTGTCAGCATCAGCACCATAATTGTATGTGCTATGTGCCAACCTATTTCATAAACTTGTTTACAAAGTGCTTGATTGTCTTAACACCGTTAGTTATTCTATCTCATTAGTTCATTACAATTAAGTAGAAAGCTATTTTCATACGAAATCTATATTATTTCTGTGGGTAATTACAATATTTCCTGTGATAACTTTAATCCCGGTCGAATGCCGCGTCTCTGATAATGGAGAAATTTTAGTTCCCTTCCACTTGTCATTCGATTATACGTCTTTTTTAAATTTGATTTATTGATATTACACTGCTATTTCTTTCTAATTATATACTTTACCTGTCATATATTTAGGAAGTAATTAAATTGCATTCCATTTTCCTTGGGGAAAGCTTTTACAAAAAGCCTTTCTTTGGGTTTGAATGTAATAATTTAAGTAATGACATTTTTTGTTTTTAGAAATTGATACTTTTTAGAAAATCAATAACCGCCAGTTCCTATATTGGAGTTTAAATTTATTCCTTTACAAATTAATGAATGAATATTTTAAAGAATTTCTTCCAACTCCATATTGGAAACTGAAACAATGGTATATACGTATGCTACTATACTGAGAAATCGGATATAAAATACGCTTTGCAACTGAAATTGCAGTGGTACACAACCCACCCTACAAAATATTTTTGGTAGTAAATTTTATTATCGATTTCCATTTCAATTTTATTAATGTGGAAGCAAGATATTATTTTCTTAAGTATTTATTTTTTTGCAAAACTCGAAACTTAATTTTTTATCTAACGGCCCCTTTTTAGCCTACAGTATTCTTTATGCGTACCCGAAATATAATGTATAGACTTCACTGAGTAGAACGGGATATTCCTGCCTCAACTTTATGATTTTTTGCTTTATGAACAATAATTGCTTGCATAAACTATATTTGATGCTAGCAGGGGTCATAAATATCTTAATCTTGACCACTAAGTCTTACTTTTATCAACGTTTCGATGTACAACTATTTTATGGATAATCCATTAGGATAAAAATCAAATGTAAAGATGAACTTTTGTTGTGCGTAAAATTTAGAAAAAACCTTATCGGTAGTAGAACTTTGAGGGGTGGGAGAGTTGCAGGTTTGAAATGAATATCCGCTAAGTTTTCGAATAGGGTGTTCTCTTCAAGAATAAACCTCATATTTTGCCCACATTAGTTATTGCAACAGTATGGATCAGTGTGCATCCCCCATGATACCAGAAACTACAGCCATCACACTGAACGCAGTTTGATTTGCATTTTTCGTGACATTCTACACGTGAGTGCTTAATAGAGTGTGATTTTGAGGTGGTTCAGCTTCCACCCCACGATAGACATACTCAGTCCTACTTGGCATAATCCCGAAGCAGTCGTTTTTGATATGATTGATTTTCACTAATAATGTAGAGAATAGATATGGGTGTTTTGCAGTTTTATTTGAAGTAATCGCGGTTTACCACGGTGCCGTATCGTCTGTTAGTCACAAATCCCATTGAGTGACGCGATTATTTGAATATTTTTGTAGATGATTTTCTAAAAGCAACAAGTGTCATCTCCATTTTTACGATGCAGCTGCAGCTGTACTCTGATCTAGGCTGAGTGGATTATTCACGAAATAACCAGTTGCACATACTTCTAGAAAATTTTTATTCAACATACAACCGTTTCCTACAAATAAAATCGTAGATGCATGAATTTTTCTGTTTTAACACGTTTGCTGATATCAAAAAATTATTAGTTGAGGTGTTCGTATAAAACCAGGTATGTACTGCAATACATAAAAACAAATGCGATTGCAATGCATTTTATCAGCTCCTTTCCTAAATTAGTTTTAATTATTTAGTGACAGTTGTCAGCAAGAATTTATAATGTGCTTCCATCGAATTTCTTGAAGTCAAATTTTAAATTCTTTATTTAAAAAATGAAAAGAGAGTCAGTCGTACTTCCAAGTAAGACTGAATGGCTTTTTAGTTGCTAGAAACAATTCCATGCATTTGCAATCACGTGTTGGGTACTATGCTACAATATCCTACTGATGTGCTTATAATAAATTCCTTTTTTGTATGAAAACAAAACTAGGTTACGATTTTTTAATAACAAATTTAAATTAATATTTCGAATTGAGCGAAAGTATCATCATTAATCTTAAACTGTCTGACTGTTTTTCTAAATCTTCACGCAATTTTCTACCAGCCTATTTTGGAATTGAGAAATCTTGAGTTTTGGACATAACTATTGATGACCGTGTATGAATATAAAGTTGGAAATTTCTGCAAAGGGTTATTGATGTAATTGAAATAATTGCAAAATATTCACGATTTTTTATTATAAATTCCATTTTTTGAAAAATTCTAAACTCTCACCATTCCTAATGTTCAAGTAATCAGAAAGTCTAAAACCCATCACAGCAACAACTAGCCTGAAATTTTTTCTTTGCTATATACAACCTACTCAAGTCCCAAGCGTGCTCTGTGCGCAAAATCAGAGTTCGTCACGCGGTAGATGCTTACAGATTTTGAATAACTTTATTCGTTTGTGAGAAACCATTAATTTTTTTAAAAATTCCTAGGCAGTTTAAGGTTAAATAAATCATTACCAGCTGGGGACGATTAATGGGAAACCCGAAAATTCTCTATTTCTGCGTTTAAATCTTTTTGAAAATTTCCTTAGGTAAGATAATCATCGTAAAAACATGTTGTAAATACCTATTTTTAAAATACATTCTTGGAAAATGTCTTCATAGCATACATGTATGAGATATTCATTCATACCGACAAGACTGAAGAGCCTGCAACCAGAAATCCGTGTGCACACTCGTATTCTGCTAAATGTGGATTTGCCGGCGAATCCAACCCCAAACTAACATAATATAACCATAAAGTATTTTTATCGTTGTAGGGTATAATTGATTAGATTTAAAATGGCTAAGCATTACAACGACTATTTAGTCTTGTAATTTTTGTTGTCTAGTAGCAGTGGTATATTTAATGTTTCGGATTTAGTTTCAATTAACTATTAATGCTTATACGCCAGTTATCCTCTACGAAATCACAAAGCTCTCCAATTGTTCTATTTATAGAAAGGCTTTTGTCAATAGCTTAAACTTACACATTACTATCATTTTGGAGTGACACTTTCCGGAATGAGTATAACGCAAAGTTCTATTCTTGTAAACTCCTTTATCATCACATGTCATTGGTTCTTTGAATTGAATTGCAGTTATCTCGCAATTAATTTATTCACCTTGAAATGAATTACTCAAAATAATCACATTCGCATTTTCCCTCCTAAATTTAATTTGACTAATTTCGCTGTTAGTCATTGGAATCTTAAATAAGGATTGCTTTAAATCAAATTTCCTATTGTTCTTATCTTGGAAATTTACTTCCCACTATTGCTTCCATTCATTACCGCTATTTCCTTTAAATCGCTTTTCATCTTTTACTACTATATATATATATAGTTTACTTTTTTTAATAGTAGGGGTGTGGGGTTACATATTTTACTACCGCTATCCACCCGGGGTTTATTTAACCTTACCTATACCCACCCGTACCCACTCGTACACGTGATATATTTACATATAATAGGCAGTATTTGACAGTGCTACAGAATGTATTCGTTTTCGACTTAAGCACTAAATAAAGATGAAAAATGTATGCTGTATTCCTGAATAAAATACGTAACAATAATAAAATTTATCTAATGTGAATTTTCACGAATTCCCAAAAGTTGGTTAACATGAGAAGGTAGCAAACTAGTTGTGTTACTTACACTACTTGCTACTTGTTCAGACTAATTTGCGCAGCTGGAGTGCAGTGTTATGCATGTGCAATCATCGATAAGAGAGAAGCTTATTGAATATTGAGGAAGTACCCACAATAATTAATTAATTAACAACCAGAGCGATCTGTTATAATAACTCAGCCGAACCGAATATGTACAATAAATAAATATTTCCCCTGCTAAATTTAATCTGCATTTTTATATATTATTTAATTCAGTGTCAATTGCTTATATGCAGGTCTTAAGAATCTCTTTAAATTGAAAGGAATGCGACATTCGACTCCTGAACAGCATCAAGTTTTTCTTTACCCGCACCCGCCCGTATCCGCACAGCCCAAGCTTACAGTCCGTCCACAACCAGATAATTTGATTGAAAATTTTTAAATTCGAAATTTATAATTAGCAAATAATATGCCTGTAAAAATCAAATTTGAAAACAATCAATGACAAAACCGATAAAAATGAGATCTCAGTCATGGCGGAGGATAAGCATGTCGCCTCACTATCTGGTGATAAGTTCAGTCGCACTGAAAACCTAGGCAACTTGGAAAATTATTTATTAATTTACTTGCACATGACCTGCATTTTATTTATTATGTTAGCCACTTTTCAAATATACCATGTATAGTGTGTTGAGCGCTCAATCCATCCAACCGATTTAGCCCTCATAATCTTTAGGGAAATTCTAAAAATAGTGTAGCATTATATTATCAAAAATGACGCCAATATTTTAAAATATATTTTTCTATTTGCAAAATTATAATTGACAGCAGAGCACCAGCGTTCCTAATGCATTTTGGCATTTCGATGACAAATCGAGTCTAGTAATAGCAGCAATTTGTGTTACAGGAAAAAATTCATCCATAAATTGCCCCTCCCACTGATTGCGAAACCTCCCTTCACATTAGAGAGTTTATACTCAATAGTTGTTTGCGTGGCATTTATGTTTGTACCATTAAAGCAAGCTCAAATTATTTATCTTTTGCTACTGGCACTTTCCCGACACTATTTTCATTTAGAAGAGGACTGCCTCTGACACGCTAATAAATAATTTAAATACACATTTTCCTATTCAATAGTCATTTTAGATTCAAGCGATCTTTAGTGTTTCGCCATAAATGCTATAGTAGTCTATTTCTATAACTCCTTATTGAAAGTGTTACCACCTACTGAGATTTCTCATCTCATATACAGTATGAGCCACTGTAGTTTCGCTCTCGATTGTTTGAACACAAGAAGGAAGTTTTCGCGATATTTATGTATGTAGTACTCGTTAATTTCTAATAGTGCATTTTTACAAGTGTGCTATGGCCGAAATTCTACCCTGTTACCGCAGCAACAAGATTTTTGTTTTCACCAGAGCGCTCTGACAATCGTCGTGCTATTTTATTGGGAAGAATATTTCAGTGGTCATGTGTTTCCTAACATACTATTGGTTGATTTTCATTCACACGTTTACTCTGAAATTAAGGCCGCAATGCTAAATTATCTCATCACAGTCGCGCCCTCCAATGAAAACGCACTGCAGTCCGTTCGTGAAAATGGCCAGAGCTACCAAAGGCCAGAAGAGGCGCGCTACGGCCAAGTAATTAAGTCAGAGCACTATCGTGAAAATGCACTATGAGATTGCATTAATTCAAGACATTATTTGCAGTTTAGATTAGATACAAATTTCCATCAGACTCCGTCCATAATTTGTGTTTGTTTCATAAATTATTAAAACAACAATTTCCACCTATCTATTACATGTGTGTTTTGAAAAGTCTAAATACGCAAAGTGAATGCCGAGTCAATTCGATGAATGACACCTTTCAGAGCTTGTTCCCCTGAAAACCCATTTTCTATAAATTTCAACATTTTCCATCATATTCTTTATTGTTATAAATTAAAATTTACGGTTTTGTAGGGGTAGAGATAACGATGGAAACCTAGATCCAACACAGCAAATAGAAATACTTTCAAAAACATCCGTTGACTATTAATATTATTGAATAAGACTATAACACGTTTACGGCGTGCCATGAGATAACTCGTCTTTGGCAGGCTGGCCCACGCTGCTGATCACAAGTGATCTCATCGTTTAAAATGGTACGAAGCACCTTTGACATCAGAGACAGGAACGGGAAAACTCGCTGGAAAAACTGGCTTTTAATAAGAAATCTATTGACAATTTAAATTACAACAAAGAATAACGTTAACATTTTCAAATTACTGTTAGATAATTAGATAGCACACAGGTGTCTGATCTTCAAAAACTGCTCAGAAAAACCTTGTTTTCTGACGTACTTTGTTTTTACTAACATTCATTAGGCATTAAGTTAAGTTACTATGGGCAAATATGCGTTTGACATCTGGAACCGGAATTTCGAATCAGGTTTTGGCAGTAGGGTTGTACCCTTCTTATTAAAGTCTATATAGCTGCCAGTCAGGAATGTGCAGGTAAGGGTACTACCGCGGGTACCCGGTGCGGCCTGATACAGGTAATTTTCCACATTGTGCCTTTTACTTTTAAATAAGATGTTTTCAAAACATTAGCATATTTATATATTTGAATAAGTTCGAAATTTTGTTGGAAATTCCTAAATTATTTGATAGTAGCAAAGAAAATTTCAGGCACGTGTGGGTGCGGTGTAAAAAGGATATTTTGACGGGGGAGTGTTGTATTAAAAAAACACTACCCCCGCCATTGCCAACTTAATATATTAGTTGGTCATGCCCGCAGTAACTAATACTCATCCTCGAATATATTTATTATTACTAATGTCAAACCCAGTTACATACATATTTGTTCATTCAAGTTTCAATTTTCTAATAGTTTCATAATTGGTTTAAAGAAAAACCATTAAAATTGCAATTGTTAGTACGCTTAATAAACTACACAATAAACATTAGCTCCTTCACTCAGACTACCAGAGTTTAGACAAGTTTTTGGGTAAAATTCTATCCTAAAGATAAATGAAAGATAAATTAGTAAAATTATTTTGCATTCAAAAACTTTACTTCAGTATTTCTTTATTGACAAAGCTTATATAGATGTGTGCTTAAGCGTTCAAGGCAAATTCCCTATCTTAAAAGTGATTAATTAATATTAAGATGATCATGATCACACATCTGTCAAGTTAAAGCCTAGTGGGACAAAAAAATGATAGATGCAACATTAGGATGTTTTGTTATAAAAGCTGCCCCAGTTGGTGAGTGCCCGGATTATGTCTCTGACACAAACGCACATACAATTTAGGAGTGTGTGGGTACCAGAATTTACTACCGCTACCTGTCTGTTTATAATACTTTATCCGGACCCGTAATAATTGTACCCGTACCCGCGATATAAGTGCACGGGATAGTCAGTACTCGTCAAGGTTACAGAATCTATTCGTTTTCATCTTAAGAACTAAATATAGATGAAAAAATGTATGTTGTATTCCTGAACAAAATATATAACAATAATTAAATGATTCTAAAGTGAATTTCCATGAATTGCCAAAAGTTCATTAACATGAAAAGGTAACAAACTAGACCTATTGCTAGTAGTCGTGTTACTTGCACTACTTGCTGCTTGTTCAGACTAATATTGAGGAGCTGGAATGCAGTGGTATCATCGATAAGAGTGGAAAATCTAGTGAAGAAGTAACGACAATAATTCATTAACTAACATCGAGATCTGTCTACTAAAACAACTCAACCGAACCGAATATACACGTTAAAAATGTCCCCTTCTAAATTTAATATGCTTTTTATATATTATTTAATTTAGTGTTGATTGCGTATATACAACACTTATGATTTGTATAAACATACATGAGGGAGATGCGACTTCGTGAATAGGATCCAGTTTTTCTTTACCCGCGCAGTCCTAATACAATTCTGCTTCAGTGTGTATAGCTCATGAAAAAATCAATAGAAATTGTTAAAAAGTGGACATTTATATTAACCGTGCTTATAAAACGTAGGTGGACTAATTAACGTAATTTTTCATTTTCTCAGTAACGGTGCTTGCAATAGGTGAAGAAATCTAATTAAAGGTGATAGCAATTGATTACTAAAGGATTATAGTAGATTATCGTATAATAACTTACATTAAGTCTGTAATACGTAAGTACGACGTAAAATTTAAACTATCATTTTCATATTTTCTGCATTGTTTTTAATGAATATATTCCTATCGTCGAGGGACAAGACTAACCATTTTTGCTGCGCATTCATTGTTGAAACGGGCCTGAATTAATCGGCGTCTGCATAGAGCAATTCCCTCAAGTTTCGTTTCTCTTAGGAAAAGTAATCTAGATCACAATTTCTGTTTTCCTCTAAATTCCTCCACTTTGTTTTAATGTACTTCTAAGAATGTTTATTATACTAGACATATTTGGAATGGTTAAATTGCATTCAAAATGTAAAAACAACCACAAAACCATCATCTAATAATGCCTACTTGCTTTTTCATGAAATCCAAATGATTGTGTTTGTTGAAAATCTCATTAAAATGATAATGAACAGCAACGATGCGATCTCTACTCAAAACTTTGAGTATTATATATATATATATATATATATATATATAT
>CABFPE010000036.1:1671009-1688870 GCA_900660155.1 Hofstenia miamia | reverse complement strand
CCCCCCCCCCCCTTAAACTTCAAATCTCAAAAGATATATTGAGTACATTTAATAAATTAAATTATTTTCTTCAAACTGTAATATTTTGCTTCAAAAAGATTTCATGATATGTGTTTTTTTATGATTGTAATAAAATACTTAGGTTCAACATGTGCGGCACGTGTACTTAAAAAACTTTATGGTGGGCACCCCTCGTAACTAAAATTACTGGATCCGCCCCTGCATTATATAATAAATTGTTGGGAGTGAGATCATTGAGTTAAGAATAGTTGGAATATATTTACGTATATTTTGTGCACTCCCTTTTTATATCTTTTGTGATTATACTTGTTGGCGCATAATCTGAGGAGAATGTCTTTGGAACTCGTTACTTTGATGGCATTAACATGCCATTTGGCATTGTTTTATGGAATTGTAACATCAACTAATAATGCTATTCGCAATTTACTGACCTTTAATGTTTTTAATGTTCAATATTTTTGCAATAAATTTATTCGCTGTAATCTCTGTTAGCATTTTGTTAACGGTTATTTCGAAGCCATTTTAACACTTGTTTAACTTGGATACTAGTAATTTCTTTCAAGTGTTAATATTTTTCCATCTACATTGCATTCATTATTAAAATATCTATTATTGAATTGGACTTGTTTACCCTAAATTTTCTAGTGTTATTTTATAAATAATTTACACTAAGATTTTTCAAGTTGTTAAAGCCGCATTCAAGTACGCATTACGAGGGGTGGTTTTAAGGGGATGGCGTTCAAAATTTTCTGGGTCCACATTACCAATTCAAGTATTGTATCAAAATTTTTGGAGAGTCTACTACACTAATAACGGCAAAGCAGATAAGTGATCAAATTTTTGCTTACTTCAGTAATTTTGTTAACATTATTAACTTTGCGCTAAGTGTGATACTATATGCAACTGAAGCTTTTTATAAATAATTTACTACTTCAACTATTCGTCGAAATTTTCAAAAACGGGTGTAATCTCCTTATATTCTTGGGGAATTCTCCCTGCCCCTTCATGAATTACGTCAGTGTTCATGGTATATAAAATGTTAGAAAAAATTTAATTTGTTGTAAGAAATTATTATTTCGGAATTTCTTATGTTGACGAGTAGTTTTCAAAAGTTCTCTATGAATTTTTAGCATAGGTTACGTTTCACTTAACTGGTTTTATCGACGCAATTTAAAGGAGGGATATACTTCTAATTCCAATTCATAAGTCATTGCTAATTGTGGCAATTGTTTTCCATTTTGCTTCACTGCTTTCTATGTAACAAGGTTTGATAGAGAAAAATGTTTCAGCTATTTTTTCACTCTCCTTCCAATCGTCAATAAAATTGTAATCATTCTTAACAAAGTAATACGATCAAAGCGTAAAATAAGTACGATTCTGGGAAGTTTCTCGGTTAAAACATTAAAAATTAATCCTTGAAATTCAGATTTCATATATGAGTTACTCGCCCTAACATTAGCGAAATCCTCCTCAAGTTGCTGTTTACAGCAACAGTGCAGTAGTTTAATTACATTGCGATATGAATATGCCGTTTTGATAATTTAGAATAAAGTCGTTATTATGTTCTGACTTTCTCAAAATTCTCAAGTTTTCCTTTGATGTCTTTATCCAACTTTTATAATTAGTGCACTAGAAACAGTTTTATTATGGAAGATGTGGCGACTGCATTTGGAATAATGAATCAACTGTTTGCCATAAATTAATAATTTACCAAGTTCTACTTTTAGTCCGTGTGTTTTAATCACAACGAAATTATAATAAACCGCTGTCGTCATTTACTGATTCCCCAATCTAATTTTGCTTTTAGAACCGGCACTTACAAGTCAGTATAAAATATTCTCTCTGCTAAAGGAAGGAAGCAAAACTCTGTTTGTTTACAATTCAATACGCGATGGGTTAGTCGCGCAATACCGAATTTAATTCATTATGTGTTTTAGTATATTCCCTTTATTACTACATTACGCATTATTTATATAGAATTGTCTAAGTTTTTTATGTGCAGAGTGGACATCATAATTTTGTAGAATACTAAAAATATAATTGTCTCAACAATATCATTGTAGGAATTATAAGCCTGCTTTTGTTATGAATCACGTGATCAAACTTGTAAAAGCTATCCACTAAATTGGAATCAACCCATANTTACAGCAACAGTGCAGTAGTTTAATTACATTGCGATATGAATATGCCGTTTTGATAATTTAGAATAAAGTCGTTATTATGTTCTGACTTTCTCAAAATTCTCAAGTTTTCCTTTGATGTCTTTATCCAACTTTTATAATTAGTGCACTAGAAACAGTTTTATTATGGAAGATGTGGCGACTGCATTTGGAATAATGAATCAACTGTTTGCCATAAATTAATAATTTACCAAGTTCTACTTTTAGTCCGTGTGTTTTAATCACAACGAAATTATAATAAACCGCTGTCGTCATTTACTGATTCCCCAATCTAATTTTGCTTTTAGAACCGGCACTTACAAGTCAGTATAAAATATTCTCTCTGCTAAAGGAAGGAAGCAAAACTCTGTTTGTTTACAATTCAATACGCGATGGGTTAGTCGCGCAATACCGAATTTAATTCATTATGTGTTTTAGTATATTCCCTTTATTACTACATTACGCATTATTTATATAGAATTGTCTAAGTTTTTTATGTGCAGAGTGGACATCATAATTTTGTAGAATACTAAAAATATAATTGTCTCAACAATATCATTGTAGGAATTATAAGCCTGCTTTTGTTATGAATCACGTGATCAAACTTGTAAAAGCTATCCACTAAATTGGAATCAACCCATAAGGCTCGTGCCCACTTGATTAATATGTAATTTCATGTTCAATTCCTAATCCTTACCCTTTTCAGAGAACTTTTTGTCTATGCAGTGGGGGATATACTTTTTGATGTATGAGTTTTAGACAGAGAGGGCTGAATCTGAAGCTGACGTAGTTTACACTTCAATACATGACGATTTGGTCAACGAACTTCCCGCATTTTATGACCAACGAGTGAGTGTGTACTGCAAGTGCCTTGCCAATTTCTTCCAAGCAGAGACCAACGTCGCCAGTGTCATGAGGAAAGAAAACAAGTCGTTGTTCGAGACCATGACACACATTGCTTCTATTCAACCCAACTTCCATTCCAAAGTTTTTGATCGTGCGACTGTTCCAAGGTAAATAAATTTTCATAAACTATTAATTGCTTTGCATATACATATACAGTGCGATTGAAGGGGGAGCGAGCCTTGATCCTAAAATCCGATTTTTATTTTCATTAGTGGAATACTTCATAGGAAATTTATAAGTACTTTCTAAAATGCCTTATGAGTGGATTTTTCACTAAGTGAAATTTGGTTATTATTTTGAATGGATGTTTGCGTAACTTTGATTTTTAGGCCATTGTTGAGTTCTAATCTAACATATAAAAATATTATTTTCTAATTATACACTTTAAATAGATCCACATGGAGGCAAGCAACTCTGCAACATGTACCTGAAACTCGCATCAATGATACTTATGAGATGCCCACGAGCAGTGACTCCACTGACTCTCACTCACGAACTGGTGCTGAATCTCTTGATGAGTCATCGGAACACATCTACACATGTGTTAAAAAGCCAGAAATACAAAAATCTACGGTTGGCTTTTAATTATAAATCATAATATCTAAGCTTATTAATTCTCTATGCTGTTTTTACCCTCATAGTGCAGGTACAACAGCAACCGATGCTTAAATACTTGTTTGCATTGCCTGTGTATTGGTTCTTATAACTACTTGTTGAAGAATCATACAAATTTGATCTATAAATTATGTGTGCATGCCGTAATTTAAACATTCAAAGAAATCTTAATGCAATACACCAAGTCCTTTTCTCAATTTAATAAAAAAACTATTCGTTTATTATTTACCTTTAAGTTAGATAGGTAAAAAAATGTTCCATTTGTGAATTTTAATTAGGAAGGTTTTACATTTGGTCATGGACAGAAATCAATGGTTTGATTTTGTGTTCTAACCTTGATTTGCCATGTGAACCTTTTACTAATGAAAACAAACGTGCTTTTCTGTGTTTATTTCACGTCAGTTTTAAAAGAAATGATTTATTATGCATTAGCAATAACAAGTGTATAAATCACGTAAAACAAGCTTTCATTTCAATCTACTCTCAGTAGCAAATCCATGCATACGCTCTGCTTGTTACAAACCAAGATCTACATTTGTGTATTTGACTTAACTAATGTTTAATGTTTGTCTACAATATTTCAGGGCGTGGATGATTATTTTTTTAGAAATTACAAATCATTCTCGAGCCATGATCACGTACGTTTGTATTGTGCATGCTCTGTTTATCTTTTAGTCAATGGTCAGTCTCTAATTTCATATCTATTGTATTAACTACTAATTGCGTGTATTCATCAACTCTAGGGCATCATTAACGTTGAATTTACAAATTCTATCAGGGACTTCATTTTGTTTTCCTGGGTGTGGTCTTGTAAACCAACTCAATTTGTTGCAACCATTTTGATAAATAAAAAGTGTTTTTTCTTTCCAATAAAAATTAGTTCTCTATAAATGTTTACTTTTATTTTATGTTTTAAGATGGAAATGCACTCACGCAATTTTCTACCAGCTGGCAAATTCACTGCTTTTAACCCTTTCACTGCGTTTATGAATTTTCAGAAATTCTCAATGGGTGATGTATTATCATATTTTTGAAGAGTAAAACTTATCGTACAGCTGGCACCATTATTTTATGCACTCTGTGACTATGATCGAATATCGCAATAAAAGAAGTTTTTTCAGAGATGTGGACTGAAGTCGAATTTCGCAGTCAGACATAATGTTGGCCGTGTGACTAAAGTCGAATTTCGCAGTGAAAGAGTTAACTTAAGATCGTTTGATAAAATCTTATATCATTAACTCATATCAACATATATTTTTGCAAAACAACTTTTAATCACCAATAACACTTTAATGTGTGACGTTATTGGGCACTGTGATTAAACTGAAACTTAGGTTTATAACTATTATCTAAGTTAGTTGACATATTCGTTTCGTTGACAAACATAGTTGTCAAAAATTGCCATCAATATTATCTAATCATCTCCCAAGTGACTACTTTCAATTCAGAAAAGCGCTGGTTTAAAATTCTACTTTCCGTCCCAGTCTTAAACTTCAAATTATAGACACTTCAAAATATGGTCACTTTATACTGGACAATGCTAAATTACCATAATGCTATCTCCTGGGTGGGCACACAATTCTCTGGAACTCACGGTATACAACTGCAGGCAATTGAATTTTTATTAATATAGCCAATAGACAACAGTCTCTAGAATTCATTCAGGATAAGTATCAACTATGATAAAATTCATTTATTTTAGAAATATATAATTTTTAGATGACAAACACGTTTATATACCATCAGAGGCATATTTAGGAAAATCTTTTTTCGTTGTTTTGAATTTATTAACTTCTTTAAATGTATGTCTTCGTGTGAGTATTCACTTGTTTAACTACAAGGATGTATAACTTTTCGCTTGATATGGTTTTGAACAGGGTTGTTTGACAAGGTATTTCAGCCAAGACATTCACAGTGATTGACATTTGTTTCATCACTGTTTCTGGAAATTGTGTTAAGTTCTGGCAGGACCTTCTTAAATAAAGAAGGCAATGGTTCTGCTTGGAAATTGATAGAGCGAAATATTTTTATTTAGGGAATGTTCAGGTTGCTACTTCATTTTGGATAACCTCAAGATTGAAACATTTGACTATCGTTCACTAATCAGTAGTTCAATCTTCAAAACAGTGAAATTGAAAACTATCTGAATATAATTTTTGTGTTGATTTTTTAGAAGCTAATTTAATAGCAATTTTGTAGTACTCTGTCCAATTTTTCAGTCAGTACTTGGGCTACTAAATCAGAATTTCCGTTCTCATGGTTTCGCAAATGGTATCAATAGTGGTCAGTTAACACCATGATGTCATTTTTGAGAAAATTCATTGAGGCGTAATAAAAGAAGAGTGACGAAAATTGCTATATAATATCACTGAAGGATATAAGCAGTAAATCCTGCGTATTTCAAAACACTTCTCTCACGACTTTGATGTGTATTTCAGTACATATTAAAATGGTACATTTGTTCATGAGTTGGTAATAAAAGGTAACTACAGATCTGGACAAGAGTATGAATACCATTCTTGTCCATATCTGTGCGCACATCAACCAACTATCTGCAATATATCTTATATGTTTATGAAGTCAAAGTTGATTTTTTATATATTGTCTAACGCAGCTAATGTCCTGTATTGATACACTATGCATATATTTTCATTTACATTTAACAATACATAGTGCATACACATATTTATAGTAAAGACATAGAATGGAGGTTTGGTTGTACAGATATGAAATTTGTTTTTTTGTACATAAGTTGACGTTGCATTTGGTAAATGAGAAATAAAATATTGTCTAGTTTGCCTATCTTGAACAATTGTATTGGTGTACTGAAGAATTTATCAAAAAGTATTCGCTTCCTTTTTCTGAATTTACTATCATTGGAAGGACCAATTCAATTGTCTGCTAATAACACTCATCCAACTAAAAATTCCAATTCATGACTGAAACTTTACAAATCTTGATAATCTTTTTGGAAATGCACATCTAATCAGCTCAAGCGATTTAGCGTTAAACTGGAAACAATGCGATCTATTATATTTTTTGAATTTTTGACACGTGTTTTTTCAATATTAAAATTATTTATTAAAAAAATTGTGTTGTGCTATAGAAGGCTAAGTTTACGCTTACAGAAGAAATGAACAGAAAATGTTGCATTTTTTAATTTAAATTCATATTGATATCAACATAATTAAATTTGGAGGTACATGCGCCTAAGGTTGTTTTCGCTGTTGAAATACTCCGGTAAACGAACAATTGCAATTTAATATTCCATTTTACCATTAAAATGTTTTTAAAGTGTAAATGAACATCATTTAAACAAGGATTTTACCTAGGCGACGTCCTATTTTAGCGATACTTCCGTAGCTATATCCCAAAAATATTGACTTTCAAACCTACAGTGGCATTGATATTATTTACGATTTATAATTCTTTGAAAAAACTGATAAACATTGGTGTTTTTTAATTCAACAGATGGTCTACCTGTCACCGTTTGGATGCTATACGCCGCAGTAAATTTAGTATAAATTGAATTATTGCAATTTGAAAGAGCATAGGCTTTTGTAGTCTTTTGAAATCGTTGAAAATTTGATAAAATCAATTTCACCAATTAACGGTAATTTGATAGTATTCCATTGTGCAAAAGTATTTTCGTCTTCTACAATAACAAATCCTGCATTTTGGTAGTTTTTATTAAAAATTGGTTGCTTGATTACGCTTTTAAATAAATAGTATTTCAGTGTCAAAATAGTATATTAATATTCTCAAATTAATTGAATTGGTACTATCTTTCGCCGTAGAGGGCGTCTCAAAGTCTATGCAGGAAGTTGTCGTATAATTCTTACATTCCAATGTCAATGCGAATTCCCCATCTACATATCTTGTTATCTATGTACAAGCAATGCTAAATAATTATATGCACATAAATTCAACATTGCTCATATCATAACTTTGGATGTAGAGGTAAAACAACAAATTTAAAATTGACGGGTTGAAGATGGGTTGAATTGGCAAGGTGAGAAAATGGTATTTCAGGAGTTAATAACACTGAGCTACAAAATTTTTTGAACCAAAATGGCATAGAAAAATATCTGAATGGTCGGGCAAGAAGAGAAAAGTCGGGCTTATGTCTATCATTGCGGAAAAATATTAATAGGCCGTGTATATAGTTTGAACAATTAATTCTAATCTTCCTAATGTTACGTTAGTCAAAACCGTCTATTAATTTCTCTGTATATTTTACTAATAAAATTTACATGTGATTGACATTAATTTCAATTGATCTTCTTATATAGTAATTATCTTTAACCATTTATAATGCTTAGTATGAATTTATAAATAGATCTGTAAACCAATAGCGAAATATAGAGTTAAGGTAAGTTTGAACGTTTCACAAGTGTCTATCTTCATTTCCCAATCCATTAATATAGGCAATTGTGATATGTATACATACATCTAAAAGTTTTAGAATGAGTTAGACATTTATGATTATTTTGCTAGCTTGCTTCCACTGTGTTATAAATTGGACTAGGTTTTTAAGGTCCTAAAAACTATTAAATAGTCCCTAAAGATTGTTGGAAATTTAACAAATAGGCCTTTTCAGGTTACAGCTAAACAGATTAAAGTCGTTTGAAGGAAGTGAGTACAAAATTGTTTAAAATAAAATGAGTATAAAAACTAAATAATGAAACTAATTACAGTGAACAGAGACACATTGTCTCAAGTGTTGTCGTATAGAACCTAAGCGCTTTTGTATTAAAACTGCATTAAGTTTTGGAAAAAATTTTTGACAAAGGTAAGGCAAGTAAGCTTTGTTGTTTATTGAAGATGCTATACAAGAAGATAATTTNCGGCGTGGGGTGGGTTGAGGGAGTAGAATATTGCGTTCACAACAAGATGAGTATAAAAACTAAATAATGAAACTAATTACAGTGAACAGAGACACATTGTCTCAAGTGTTGTCGTATAGTACCTAAGCGCTTTTGCATTAAAACTGCATTAAGTTTTGGAAAAAATTTTTGACAAAGGTAAGGCAAGTAAGCTTTGAACTTGGTTATTGAAGATGCTATACAAGAAGATAATTTATCTAACTTAATGCTATAAGATACAGCAGCAGCTAGTCACGCCGTCCAACGTGTGAGGCTGGTTGTGATGGCTTGAATGTAGCTTTTTAAAAGCGATTTTTCAGCCGTAGGACCTGCTCTTCAATTGTTTCGGTCATTTTGTGAAAGGAGTAAACTAAGCCAGTGGCATGTGAAGCGTTTGAATTCATGCTTCAATATAAGTACTCATTTTTAGTGGGTAGGATGCCGAGTCGGCACTTTTTCTAAGTTTCCCGGATTATTTCCCAAAAATTCTTGTAGTGATGCAACAAGAGCTGATGAACTGTTCTGGATTGATAAAGTTTATCGAGTAGATAAGCGTTGTTTGTTTCGCCATCCTCAAAAACTCCAGTAACAACATTGACTACCTAGCAGATAGAAGAATCTGTTGTCTCGTTATCCTTTACCCAAACGTACTTTTCGGAAATCGTGAGTGCTGACTTGATGTCACAAAACTTTTCTTCATATATTTTGGACAGATGATTTCTTTTTACCGTACTTTCATCGGGAATATGTCGAATTGTATGGCATTGCAAAAAATGTTAAATTTTTCGTTATTGACTAGAAATTAATGTCAGCTCGACTAGTGCTGGCTAAGGCTTTTTAAATCCGTTAGTGAATTTCCTTCCTCAGCTTGAAGAGTGACATTAGTAAGAAATTGTTGGGGTGTGAAATTTTGGACACACATGACAAATAAATTTTGACTTAAAAGTTCTACTAAGATATCAAGGTTTAAAAAATGTGTCACCGCACCATTTAGTGTTCCCAAAATTGTTAAATATACGCGTTTTGAGGTTGGCAAACTTTTTTAAGAACTACAACCACATCCTAAAATTCGGTTTTTGTAAAATTTGGCCCATACATTCTTCTGAAAATAATTTGCTTTTTATGCTGAATTTGGGCCCAAATCATGAATAATGTATATTAAATAAATGTGGAGTTGTTTTAAATATTGCTTAGTTTTAAACACTCAAATGATAAATGCCTATTTTTCTCAATCTCTTCATGTTTTTATAGTCTTACAATTTGAAATGATAATTTATGTTAGACTTTATAAAATATGAAGTTCCTGCACTTTACTTTCATACAACTTTTAATATCAATAGTTAACTCCATTTTTATGGAATTAATTGTGTGCATCTAATAAAATGTATTACTAGGGAATTAAAATCCATTTTTTTGTAAGCCCTTGTGGCATTTAACCGGTTATTCATTTTTATTTTATTCCATTCAATTACAAATAGTTACGAAAAAGTAATAACTTCAATAAGATAAACAATTGGTTTTTCATTTTAAATCTATTTCAAAATAAACCTCGAAGACATAGAACATTTCGAAGCTCATTTAGGTTGCTTCAAAAAGACATTTGCTATTTTAGCCAAGTATGAATGCGTAATAACGTCATTTATTTTGTTTTTTACATTGCAGATAATTACATTTCCTGTGAAGTTCTTGAATGAAGTACACATTTTGCATATAAATTTAATTCCGTGGATTTTTTTTAATGGAATTGCATGATTTATTACTTTTGCTAAAGAATATCTTTTGTTTTTATTTTATTTTTTATTTATGCATCTAGAAAGGTTCTGTAATTTTAAGTACTTTTACACTTTTTGGCAATCAGTTTTGGGATGAGTGAAATTTCAATATTGCTTAATTATTTCTATTTGCAGAGGTCGACATTGCTCCAATTCTAAACTAAATTCTATTTTAAATTTACGAAAATATTCCTTTGTTTTTTTATATTTTATGCTTTCACATTCAGTATATTGATTTAGATAGGTTATTTACATCTAATAATTTATTGTAACTAATGTCAGTAATACATACAATTGAACTTATCAGCCTGAACTTATGTAGCGCAATTATATTTGTAAATGCTAATAGCTTCATGTGATGAGAATCGGAATTCTAAAGTTTTTACGCACAATTTTTTTACAAAATATTTTTTTTTAAGTAATAGAAATAGTATAAATTTTTAAAAGTTGGCCCTATTATTGGCAAATTTCACTCATTTCAAACGAAAATGCTTCTT
The DNA here is from genome assembly GCA_900660155.1 of Hofstenia miamia. Lineage (NCBI taxonomy): Eukaryota > Metazoa > Xenacoelomorpha > Acoela > Hofsteniidae > Hofstenia > Hofstenia miamia. The sequence goes on along the minus strand of CABFPE010000036.1, from coordinate 1,678,035 downwards.
GTTGCTGTATTGGAATAGGCGCTTCAAGAGCTTGATACGCCGAACAATCCATTTCCATTAAAATTCGTTATGTTTTGTTTAGAAAAATCACAGGGATGCATCTCCAGGGCCTCCGCCTATTGAAAACGCTCCTCCATCCGAAGATTACTATGATATTGCAATGTAAATCTCAGTTTTCATACACGCCTATCCTTTGATGATTTGGAGCGAAATGCTCTTTAGATTGACATCTTCCTAAATTATGCTTTGCTATTAAGATCTAAACAACAGAATGCAGCGTTCTTCTCATTAATTGTGCTAATTTTGGTAACACTTGGGTTTTGGATAAATTGCAATGTACTTTCTATGTCTTTAGATTTCCATCTCATTGATTAACAAATCAATTAGTTGGTAGAGGCTAAATTGCGATGCAGTACATGCTGGTAATTACTGCTTAAATATATGATATGGTTTGTTATTAACCATTAAGTGAGAGTCTTAATCGCATTATATGATTTGCTGAGTTTCTCTTGAGAAAACGATGCAATAGTTTATAATGAGAGCTCTACCTTTACCGATTCATAGAATATTTCAATTTAAAATCTTATCTTTTTGAATTTTCAATTTTATTCAGTAGAAGATGGTCATCTGTTGTTTATATCCACAGCTTTATAAATGGCACAGTCCACATTTTACTTTTAAAGTGTTTGCTACTTTAAAAGCTCGTCTCAGAATGTGAAATTGAGTTGTAAATTTGATTTTGTAAAGTCAATATCTTTATTTTTGTAACACTTATTTGTAAATTATATGTTGATATTTTTATTAGTTTCAAAGTTATACACGTTATCAATGTTTCCTACCACAATTATTCAGTTTATATGAAAAATTCGATTCAATTTTCATTGTCTAATAAAAAATTTAATTCACAGCATGACTAAATTTTTTTGTGAAATTTTATTTGTTAAATTTAGTAGTTACAAATCAACAATTTAATAACCGCTTGTTTACGTTTATATTTTATGTTAAATATTTGCTGCTTCAAAGAGCGTCTGTATCAAATCTGCTGTTGAAAATAAGAATAAGATATCTTTATTAAGATAATGTAAATACAATTATGAAAAACTGATAGCTTCTCAAAATAGCATCGGTTAATAAGAATTTAAAATAACAAGCAAACACTTTATTTTTATTCAAATATATTTTCTCATTAGTGCAATAAATGCATTTTTACATATTGTCGATTAGTTACGATATATTTCAATATTTAAATTTTAAGAACTAGATTTCAATAAATTTCAAGAATTAAACAAAAACTGTTTTTTTACATCATAGAATCCAAATTATCAAATGTACAACGACCTATATATGAATTAATCCAAATCTGAAAATGATAAAATACTGAATCCAAGATAATAAAATTTCTACAAGCCATGTATGCTAACTCCTAATTTGAATCTACTGAGGATATTCTAAAAATGAATTCCTATATGACAAACAAGTGACACACACAAAAATAAAACACCAGTGGAAAAATCATTTACACAGTCTTTATCTTACAAATTTTGCATAGTCATGGAAATTCATTATTTGGATATAGATTTTGATTTCCTAATTGTGCCATGAAGAATTTTAGCAGCTAAATGTTTTAAATTTATGTTAATTTTCATCGTGTTAATTAATTTATCTTCATTAATCTTTATTGATATAATTTGATTCTTCCAAGGTATTTCTGAAATTACCCATTCAATTCTGCTAACGCTGCAATCAACAAACCACTGTACAAGCAAATATGCTTCACACAAGGCACAGCAAACGCGGGTCCTTGCCCTTTCTCGCAGGCTAGAAGAAAGCGTTATTCCTGACATGTATGCCCCATGGGCCGCACATAAAAACATGGCGGAACCTTCGTCTACACTGTTGTTTAACGTCCACAGTGGGTCCGGGCATCCATACAGCGATGCACCTCTCAAGCATTAGTAGTAAGAGCCAGGTAGAGGGACATACCAATCGTACACCTTGAAATGGAACACCCTACCTATGGCTATTTGTCAAGTGAGCATGAATGACTTCTATTGGACGCCATTTAGTGACGAAATGGTTTGACAAAACTAAATTGAGCAAATTAATTTTTAACCATAGGTAGGATGTCCCATTGCTACGTCTTTCTACGCGTCTCTTACTACTAACATTCGCGTTTCCTCGGAACCGCCGTGTAGAGGCTGCTTGCTAGGATGGCTTGGGCGTGCTGTCCTTTTGGTCCACACTGTATATAGAGTTACAGAATTAATAATTATAAAATGTAATGAAATATAATATACAAAGTAATTTTACTTAATAGTCTCTTATCTTGGTTTAGAAATCATATCCGTCTCCAGTTGGAAATGCGTTTCATTTTAAAATCTTGTTAAATGTTTTTATTAAAACAGGTACAACCGATGTTAGGATAATCAATATTAATAAATAACACCAAAGATGACTACATATATCAGCACAAACTACCTCTAGCCAAAGTTTAATTACATAATAATATCTTTTAATTAAATAATGCATATTTAGATTGAAAATTTTTAAATTGACGATGCTCAAGTAAATACAGGGTGTAACAGATAAATTGGAAAAATAATTTAATAAAATAAAAACTGCATAAAAATTTTATTTTAGTACCGGTAAATAACTTCTTATAATTTTGTGGGTAAATTCATTAAACTGCATTCTTTGATGTTACTCAAAAAATCACCCTCTTCAGTCACCACTGCTTCGATCTGATACCTAAATCTTCTACATGCTGCCACGACATGTGCTTTGGGTAAATTTGAAATTGCTTGGTTCAGACTGGCTATAATGGATCCAACATTGTGTTGGTCTGTTTTATTAACATCTCGTTCTAACATGCCCCATACAAAATAGTCCAACGGATTGCAATCTGGATCGCTAGGCGGCCAAACTTCTTTTTCCCAGAATTCAGAAACATTCTCACGAAGCCATGATTGGGTAGAATGTGAGTTATGGGAAGGCGTACCATCTTGCTGAAAGACGTAATGTCTCCCTCTTGCGACTCTGTCCATCCAAGGCTTTACAACGGTGTTCAAAAGCTCGATTAAGCATCTGTATTCACTCTTAAAACATTGGGAAAGATGTGTGGAAGCATCACATCACCCCGATTTGACACCACTCCTAATACCATAACTGTTGCTGGAAATTTTCTTGACCTTACAATTGGAACTTCAGTGGGATCTAAACAAAGCCAACGATTGTTTTGTTTGTTGATTTTCTGATTTTGTAAAAAATTTTTTTCGTCGGAAAAGAAAATGAGGTTGTCTGTTGACTTTTGATGTCTTAATCGATTTAATAACAATTTAGCCTTGGATTATCTTCGGGTTTTGGTCTGGATTGAGATTAATTGACCTTTCCAATATTTGTAGAACTTGTACTTCAACTCTGAATGCACAATCCTATGTATGGTAGTTTGTGACAAATTCTGTTCCCTGGGAATGGATCACATGGGCTTACTCGGATCATCATCGATGATTTTTTTTATTTTATCACAAAATCTTGACATAACGATCACTTCTGCGCGCATGACGCTTACGGGAAGAACAAGCAATTTGTCTAACTGTTCTACCGCCGCACAGTCCAGCAATGATGGTGGCTCGGGGGTCTTGTTCTCGACTCATTTTTGAAGATTATGATTTAAAATTTTACACAAATGTAGAATATATCTTTCTTTATTTTATTACCAAATTTTATCACAGTTTCGTTTCCTTAAAACAACTGTCGCAGCAGATTCAGGAGATAGAGCTGATCAAATTCTTGACTCTTTACAGCGCCAATATGCTTCGAAAAACTTGTTCTTCAACAATAATAAGACGCACGAATTAGTCTTCACCTTTAGTTCCTATACCCCTGAAGCTATTTTTGACAAAGTCGCAGCTGTGAAAGTTCTTGGAATTATTATTGATGAGAAACTTAGCTTCAGACAACATATTGAGGCCGTAGTTGCGCGAGCAAACTCTACAGTGTTCTTGCTGTTGAAGCTGAAGAAGCTGGGTTATACCTCAGATGAGTTACAATTGATCTATAAGTCTATTGTGGTCAGTATTATCACTTACGGATGCAGCGTGTGGGGAGGGGCGGCTAAGACTATTCTTGAAAAGATTGATGGAGTACAGAAGAAAGCCATGCGCTTGGGAATCATATCAAACTACATTCCAATAAGAGAACATATTCGCATATCAGACCGAAGGCTATACAGGCAAATCCAACGCATGGGCGTAAAACATCCGCTGCATAAATACGTTCCGCAGCGAACAGAGTATGCAATGACAAAGCTACGACACAGAATGCCGTCAGTAAGGAAAACGACCAGCTCTAAAGAACTCTCCCTCTTCCCCAGCCGATTCCTGAAATCGTGAACTCTCCTTTATTCATAATCTTAATGTTATGATGATTATCATAATAATAAAAGTTTACTTACTTACTTACTTACTTACTTACTTAATCTTTGACGTCATGCAAGCATTTTTCTGTTTGGCGGATTTCACGTTGATATGAAAAATCGTCATCTGGTACGAATCCCATATACAGTTGATTGTCATCCGCAAAGAGGTGGTATTGATGGTTGTGACTTTGCATCAAAGATCCTATATCACGAGTGTAGATTTTGGCTAGCTTTACGGGATATTGACGAAGTGAAATGAGTTTTGATTTTCTCAACTTTCTCGAAAAAGAAATTTGAGAAACGGTTTGCAATTTCAGCTTCTTAGGCATGGTCAGGAAGAAGAGAAAAACTTATAATCCATTCTGTGTCTCTGCATCTGGTTAATAAAGAAGTTAGATTTTGCTTCCTGATAGTGACGTTCAAAATGCTTAACCGCTTGTCTATATTTTATCCAATCTGAATCTAATCTTGTGCGCTGCCATTTGCGTTCTTTGGCCCTACGTGATCTCTGGACGCTATGAAGATCGTGATTAAACCATGGGGCAAGGTTCGCTCCGTTGCAACTCTAGATTTTCTGGTGCGTGGTGATCAATATGGTCCTTCAAAACTTTTAATTGTTTGAATAGATATTACACAATTGAATGATAGCATCATTGCCCTGTATATCTCTTTTAGTCTAATGTTTTTATTAAAAGTATTTTTTAATTGTTGATTTTTAAATTTTATGAAAATACTTTCATATTCTTTTCCTTTCTTAATATTGATACTGGAAATTTTTACAAATTGTTTTAGTTGATACATGAATTTTGATTTCTTGAATTTCAACAGCTTAAAAATCGAACACATTTAGATGTAACAAAAATTTGAGGGGCTGTCACCAGCGTTGCATAACTTAAAATAAGATAAGATATTCAGATAATATTTTCAATTACAAAACTGGTTATCTGAAAAGTGTCAAAAATGATAACAAATAACTATATTTACAAAAAAATAGCAAGACTACAAAATCTGTTCAGCCCAAGCTATAGAGATTAATTGCGCGTTATTGTATAATCTTTGTTGTAAAATTTAAATTTTTCTTTCAACATAAATGCTTTCAATTTTCTTTTAAACTGAATTGAAGTCTTAATCGTTTTAATTTCATTTGGTGATCGATTCCAATTGCAAATTGCAACATTAATAAAAGACTGTTGCTTGATTTTTTTACGAAATTCTAATGCTAGTATAATGATTAGTTCTTATATTGGGAATGATATTGAATTATGAGGAGGTAATTGTTTCGTTATTTTGAAATTTATCAAAATATTAAAAATAAAAGGTTGATTTGGGAGCAGCATGGATGATAAAATGAATTTCTTGTTTTGGAGGAGTTTTTCTGACAAACATTCAATGCCCATTCTAATTTTATTATAAGTTTTTTACTAATGATTCATTCAAATTTGAAAAAAGATGACTCATGACTAAACCATGAAATAATTGAATCTTTTGGCAGAGGGTAAATGTTCAGCTACGTGTGATATTGTTTTGATACTCATTGCCATGCGCTTTAAGATTTCTTTTACTTGCAGCTTGTATGTTAATTTTAAATATATAGTTATGCTAGATATTTGAAGGCTTCTCTAGAGACTTTTAATTAAGTTTCAGTAAATACATATATAGCGTTGTTCTCAATTTTGCTGATAATTTGAATAAATTCATTGCGATTTGCACTAAGACTTCTACAATTTAGGTAAATAATTTTAAAAATTTTTCTTAAAATTATTTAATACATCTTGTATTTTATTTTCGGGAATTGCTGGCCCTGCGTTACTTGTAATGTCTCCAGAAATAATTATTCGAAATTTTAGGAACGATTTTAAATGAATACTTAATGAATTATAGAATTTCATAGCATAATAATTTGAATGTACCTTTGTAATTTTCGAAGGATTATAGCTGAATTTTTTAAGGGATTAATGTAGGGGTATAGCAAACTGCCATTAATTAATATAGTAACAATAATTATAATATAATAAAAACTGCACCTGAATAAGTTCATTGATCTTAGATGAGAGTTAGATTGGGCGATATGGCGTAGGAAGAAGGCGATGGCGGATACGTAAGTGATTTGATGCAACACTTGCATATGAAATATTCGGATTACGAAATGATGAACGAAATGTTTTCGGTGAATTAGAGAAGTTCCTTAAGTTACCTTTATAGGAGAGCTGGATACCATCGCGAACAAGAAGAGAGGGATCAATAATGTGTGGAGAGAGTAGAAACTTTTCGAAGACAGGAATGACAGTGTAGCTGCTTTTAGACAGATTGAAATCAAAGAATGCAATCGTATCATGCACAAAATTCTTGGAGAGGTTTTCATCAGCGCAGACAGAGGTGATTTCAAAGAAAAATTATTTGTGGGAAACTAAACAGTTTGAAAATTATTTATANGGGAGGTTGTGAAGCTGTCATCCATGCTTTGAATGGATTGGTGGAAGCTGTTGGATCAAAGACAAATTTAGCATTTCTCCAGGTAGACATCAAAATGCATTTAACAGTCTTAATCGTTCAGCAATACTTTCTCAGGTTAAACTTCATTTTGCACAGCTATATCTTTGGGTTTATTT
>CABFPE010000036.1:1651518-1670257 GCA_900660155.1 Hofstenia miamia | reverse complement strand
CATGCTTTTGATTTGTGTAAACATTCAGGACTTGTCAAACATTATACTGTCAATGGTTCCAGATGTGAAGGTTCAGGGCTACCACCTCGTTCACTTGGAATAACGCCTGTATTTCCCTCACTTTCTCATATTGAAATGTTTTCTATTCTTCCCAGAAAGATTGTTCCAATCAGCTGCCGTAATCTCTGGGCTAAAGCTGTGAATCACTCTTTTAGTAAGGTTAAGCGGGAACCAAGTTTCATTAATCATTGGGTGGAGATTTTTGTTTTGCCTGCTTGTGTTCTCCGGTCTCCTCCTCTTGGGGGCTCCAAACACCTGAAATACGAAGAGTCAATTCTCAAGAGCCGCTTTGAGTGTTGGTTGAATGGTGATTATGCTCAACTTTGGTACGAAGCAACTGTAAGTTCTGGCAACATTAAAAATAAATCATCTTCTGTCAGTTCCAGCCAAAATCTTAAAAGAGCTAGACACCTTGGTCACAAAGGCAGTTTTCGTAGAGCTATAGCAGCCCTAAGATCTGATGGTCTAAGCTTTGATGAGCAAACATTTCATGCACTAAAGGAGAAGCATCCCAACACTTCAAAAAATAAAATAGATTATAGTACTGAAGACACAGAGCCATTTGTGATAAACAAAGACATTCTGATTAAATGTGTGAAAAGATTTCCCAGGGATTATGCTGCTGGTGTCTCTAAACTGTATGCTTCCCATCTGATTAATGCATTCCAATGCCCAACACCTGAATCTGAGGACAAAGAAATTGCATTGGTGCTCAAAGTAATCAACTATTTAATATATGGTAATGCTCCTGATGAAATTGCACCATATCTTTGTGGAGCTAATCTTTTTGCATTTAAGAAAAAGGATGGTGGAATTCGCCCAATTGCATTGGGAGAAGTTCTTCGAAGATTGATTGCCAAATGCTTATGTCAATTGTCAAGGAATGGGGCAGCTGCTCTTTTTTCTCCACTTCAAGTTGGTGTAGGCATTATGGGAGGTTGTGAAGCTGTCATCCATGCTTTGAATGGATTGGTGGAAGCTGTTGGATCAAAGACAAATTTAGCATTTCTCCAGGTAGACATCAAAATGCATTTAACAGTCTTAATCGTTCAGCAATACTTTCTCAGGTTAAACTTCATTTTGCACAGCTATATCTTTGGGTTTATTTTTGCTACTCCCAGCCTTCTCAATTGAAATTTGGATCTAAATCCTTGCTTTCAGCTTGCATAGTTCACAAGGTGATCCCTTGGCTCCCCTTTTGTTTGCTTTAGCTATTCACCCAATCGTTTCTGCTATCAAAGATAAATTTCCTGAATTAGCATGCAATGCATGGTATTTAGATCTCTGGTTGGGGATGTTCCATCTTTGTGTAAAGTGTTTGAGTTTGTGGTGTTAGCTATGAAAAAAGTAGGCTTGTAAATTCGTTTAACTAAATGTGAAGTTTTGTTGCCTAATCCTAATTATGATTTCAGTGCTTTGCCCAAAACAATCAACAGACAAAAAGATGGTATTGTCACTCTTGAAGCTCTATCTCCAAGTCTCCAAAATTTGTCCAAGAGTTCTTCTCGAAACGTGTTTCTAAGTCCATTCAAATTATGATGACATAAAATTACTTGAAGATCCACAGTTAGAATAGCATCTGTTAAGGAGCTGTGCTTCACTACCTAAGTAGTGTATTAAGAACAGAGGAGATCTCACAAAATGACGTCATCGCTGATTCAGAGATATCAGGGGAGTGTTTGCAAATGTTAATTACTAAGTCATTCTATGTGACAAATGTTGATTGACAGCCCCACTAATGGATTTTCAGTGACATCACATGCTTGATATTTTTAAGTGTATCAACTAATGGATTTCAATTAGTGATTCATGTCAGTTTTTTAATTGATTTTAATAGTGATTCATTTACATGTTGGGGCCAATTCACATACATACATTTTTTGGAATAATGACTAATTTCATTTCATGTTAATATACATGGGTATATCACACATTACACTTGCTTGCATGCATTACATTTGATTTTGTTAATATACCTTGTTATCACACATTACATTTTGCTTTTTCCATGATTTTCAGATGATTGCACGTACAATGTAATTTGGAAAAACTTACAAAAAACCGCATTTCACTTTTGTCAAAATTCCTTGTTAACACATTTATGATGACCTAAATTAATATCTATTCGCCCTATTATCTATGTTGTCCTATTACATTTTTCAACTTAAATTATTGCAAAATATATAACTGTAACTAGGAAACAGTATTTTTCACATAGAATAGTTCATTAACAGGGCCACTTTTACTTCATAATTGAAACTTAAACTCTCACTGGTAATTTAACCTTTTCAAAGAATTATGTAAACTAAATCCTCTGGTGACCTGTATTAGTTTGTCTACGTTACACCTCCTAGCTATTTCAAGTACTTTGTGGAACACATTCTCTATATCCATCCTAAGTATGTATCTTTGAAAAATGCAATTATTTTTCATTGATGTATGCTTTGGCAAAAATTTATTGCAGCAATAAATAGTAAGCTTTGTTAATTTTGTATTAGATAACTTCAGATATTAGTTATCAAAGTATATTAAATGAGAAAATAGGAATTTAAATGAAATCAAAAAAAAAATTCCCAATAAATTGAAATCCCGATTGCATAATGTATCAAAAAATTTTTTTAAATCCGAAATATGCTTAAAAGTATATTATACAAAGAGTAATAAAACAGTTTACTACCATTTATGTGTGAATTTATACATTTAGAGACTAGTGAAATTTTAAATATAGTGCAATTGATTCGGTGGGATTTGAACCCGCATCTTCTGTACATGTGTATAGATGTGTTTATCATACACCATGAATCAGTAGGTAAGCGTATTGTTCATAATCTTCCTATTAGAAATGCACATAATTTTAAACTGGGATTCAATCTTGTNTAGCATCTGTTAAGGAGCTGTGCTTCACTACCTAAGTAGTGTATTAAGAACAGAGGAGATCTCACAAAATGACGTCATCGCTGATTCAGAGATATCAGGGGAGTGTTTGCAAATGTTAATTACTAAGTCATTCTATGTGACAAATGTTGATTGACAGCCCCACTAATGGATTTTCAGTGACATCACATGCTTGATATTTTTAAGTGTATCAACTAATGGATTTCAATTAGTGATTCATGTCAGTTTTTTAATTGATTTTAATAGTGATTCATTTACATGTTGGGGCCAATTCACATACATACATTTTTTGGAATAATGACTAATTTCATTTCATGTTAATATACATGGGTATATCACACATTACACTTGCTTGCATGCATTACATTTGATTTTGTTAATATACCTTGTTATCACACATTACATTTTGCTTTTTCCATGATTTTCAGATGATTGCACGTACAATGTAATTTGGAAAAACTTACAAAAAACCGCATTTCACTTTTGTCAAAATTCCTTGTTAACACATTTATGATGACCTAAATTAATATCTATTCGCCCTATTATCTATGTTGTCCTATTACATTTTTCAACTTAAATTATTGCAAAATATATAACTGTAACTAGGAAACAGTATTTTTCACATAGAATAGTTCATTAACAGGGCCACTTTTACTTCATAATTGAAACTTAAACTCTCACTGGTAATTTAACCTTTTCAAAGAATTATGTAAACTAAATCCTCTGGTGACCTGTATTAGTTTGTCTACGTTACACCTCCTAGCTATTTCAAGTACTTTGTGGAACACATTCTCTATATCCATCCTAAGTATGTATCTTTGAAAAATGCAATTATTTTTCATTGATGTATGCTTTGGCAAAAATTTATTGCAGCAATAAATAGTAAGCTTTGTTAATTTTGTATTAGATAACTTCAGATATTAGTTATCAAAGTATATTAAATGAGAAAATAGGAATTTAAATGAAATCAAAAAAAAAATTCCCAATAAATTGAAATCCCGATTGCATAATGTATCAAAAAATTTTTTTAAATCCGAAATATGCTTAAAAGTATATTATACAAAGAGTAATAAAACAGTTTACTACCATTTATGTGTGAATTTATACATTTAGAGACTAGTGAAATTTTAAATATAGTGCAATTGATTCGGTGGGATTTGAACCCGCATCTTCTGTACATGTGTATAGATGTGTTTATCATACACCATGAATCAGTAGGTAAGCGTATTGTTCATAATCTTCCTATTAGAAATGCACATAATTTTAAACTGGGATTCAATCTTGTCAATCATAATATAATATTACTATTCTTTTCAAGTATGCCATAGCAAACAACAGTAATTATATCAAAGACTAAGAACGTACAAGATCTAATGCATCAAATGTCTCTTCATTGCTAAATTATAAATATAAATTAAACATTTTTGGATATTACAGTAATGGGACAGCGTAGATAATCGGGAAAATAATAATAAACTGGTTCATGACATTTATTGTATCATGTTTTTTTCAACCAATGAATATTTTTCATATGTTCAATGTATTTCCATTGGCTGGTCAATCTNCATTACATTTGATTTTGTTAATATACCTTGTTATCACACATTACATTTTGCTTTTTCCATGATTTTCAGATGATTGCACGTACAATGTAATTTGGAAAAACTTACAAAAAACCGCATTTCACTTTTGTCAAAATTCCTTGTTAACACATTTATGATGACCTAAATTAATATCTATTCGCCCTATTATCTATGTTGTCCTATTACATTTTTCAACTTAAATTATTGCAAAATATATAACTGTAACTAGGAAACAGTATTTTTCACATAGAATAGTTCATTAACAGGGCCACTTTTACTTCATAATTGAAACTTAAACTCTCACTGGTAATTTAACCTTTTCAAAGAATTATGTAAACTAAATCCTCTGGTGACCTGTATTAGTTTGTCTACGTTACACCTCCTAGCTATTTCAAGTACTTTGTGGAACACATTCTCTATATCCATCCTAAGTATGTATCTTTGAAAAATGCAATTATTTTTCATTGATGTATGCTTTGGCAAAAATTTATTGCAGCAATAAATAGTAAGCTTTGTTAATTTTGTATTAGATAACTTCAGATATTAGTTATCAAAGTATATTAAATGAGAAAATAGGAATTTAAATGAAATAAAAAAAAAAATTCCCAATAAATTGAAATCCCGATTGCATAATGTATCAAAAAATTTTTTTAAATCCGAAATATGCTTAAAAGTATATTATACAAAGAGTAATAAAACAGTTTACTACCATTTATGTGTGAATTTATACATTTAGAGACTAGTGAAATTTTAAATATAGTGCAATTGATTCGGTGGGATTTGAACCCGCATCTTCTGTACATGTGTATAGATGTGTTTATCATACACCATGAATCAGTAGGTAAGCGTATTGTTCATAATCTTCCTATTAGAAATGCACATAATTTTAAACTGGGATTCAATCTTGTCAATCATAATATAATATTACTATTCTTTTCAAGTATGCCATAGCAAACAACAGTAATTATATCAAAGACTAAGAACGTACAAGATCTAATGCATCAAATGTCTCTTCATTGCTAAATTATAAATATAAATTAAACATTTTTGGATATTACAGTAATGGGACAGCGTAGATAATCGGGAAAATAATAATAAACTGGTTCATGACATTTATTGTATCATGTTTTTTTCAACCAATGAATATTTTTCATATGTTCAATGTATTTCCATTGGCTGGTCAATCTATATATTCACCTCATTTCATCAGATAAAATCATTATTTTTCTTCTATGCAATTTTGTCTCTCACCTTTGGCAATGTCTGTTGAAGCACTAGCATCCAGCTCATTGAACAGTCTATTTGATGATCTATGCAGAACCCCACCACCATCGCATGGCTATAACCTGCTAACACAGGAGATGATGTCCCCACAACCTGCACCTGTAAAAGAAAAACGCAAGACTCAACACAAATGAAGACGTCCTATAGCCAGTAATAATGTGATTGTCTTCCCCAACATGAGCGAGGATGACCATGTTTTACAATGCTTAAACAATGTTAATTCCCAAACATCAAACTTTATTTTTTCAAATGCAAGTCTGGCTAGCAAACTATCAAAAAAACTATGGCTAACAATTGAGGACTTGACAATGGTTTTTACTACTTTCTACCTCAATGGTATGCATTGGGTGAGAATTACAAGACTCTGGTAAATAAAAAACTTTTTCACAATGATGACATGGAAATCGCAAAGGGTGGCAATAATGTAAATTGTATTGTATTAGAATTTAGTAAAATAAAAATATAGTATTGTTTTCTACACATTCTTATACATGTATAGTTTATAAAAATAATACTAGTAAAAATCATTTATTATTAGTTATAATGGTTTTACAATAAATTTCTTAAATGTACAATGGTTATTAGCAAATGGTGATAATAAATTACCTTTTGAAGTGTTCATTCAACACACAAATTTAAAATAGTCTTTCATACAGTCTATAGAATTTCCCATGTTCTGTGGGTACCAATAGCCATAATCGAGTAAATTTTCCACAGGTTGAGAGATTAACCAATTTAAAAACTCGCAGTTCATTCTATCACATGCCCAAAACACAGTTTCTTTTCTATCGGACAAATTTAGTGAATTGATAAAATAATCATTTGCTCATTTGTTAGGTTTCCTTCTGTAAATGCGATATGGTGGAAGTTATGTTGATACCAATTGAAAGCTTTCTGTATATGTTCTGGTAAACAGTCAAAATTCTCCTTTAATTGATGTATTGTAATAATATAAAGTTTTTCTTCAATTAAAATCAACAGCTCTTTAATATAATAGATGCTATTGAATGCACTCCCACAAATTTTAAAAAAAACATTAGATTTCTTACATGATGCCATGACTAACAACCAACTATCCAAATAGAAAACTATAGAGAGAATGATAAATATTTTTGTATTCAATATAAAACATGGGTAAATTGAATAATCGCATATTTTTTGGTAAAGTTTTTGCCATTTGAATAAAATATATCCCTAAACCAAAAATGTATATAATTTAGTTTTTGTTTTCCCACGCACACACTTTTTTTATTAAAACTAAAATTGGATGGACCAGATATGTGCATAAACCGCAAAAATATTGGGATGTTGTCTTTGGTCTAAATAGACCATGTATTAGTAAAGTGGGAAAATATTGATTGAAAAAAATTTAAAACACGGAAAGAATAATTTAGATTTTAAAATGCAAATTGTTTTTCAAAGATGGAATAATTTTGTTTTTGACATGCATTTGAATTTTAAAATATATAAACTAGAAAGAGAAAAATATGCATAAACACAGTATAGGAGGAAATAACAATGAGCGAGGATGACCATGTTTTACAATGCTTAAACAATGTTAATTCCCAAACATCAAACTTTATTTTTTCAAATGCAAGTCTGGCTAGCAAACTATCAAAAAAACTATGGCTAACAATTGAGGACTTGACAATGGTTTTTACTACTTTCTACCTCAATGGTATGCATTGGGTGAGAATTACAAGACTCTGGTAAATAAAAAACTTTTTCACAATGATGACATGGAAATCGCAAAGGGTGGCAATAATGTAAATTGTATTGTATTAGAATTTAGTAAAATAAAAATATAGTATTGTTTTCTACACATTCTTATACATGTATAGTTTATAAAAATAATACTAGTAAAAATCATTTATTATTAGTTATAATGGTTTTACAATAAATTTCTTAAATGTACAATGGTTATTAGCAAATGGTGATAATAAATTACCTTTTGAAGTGTTCATTCAACACACAAATTTAAAATAGTCTTTCATACAGTCTATAGAATTTCCCATGTTCTGTGGGTACCAATAGCCATAATCGAGTAAATTTTCCACAGGTTGAGAGATTAACCAATTTAAAAACTCGCAGTTCATTCTATCACATGCCCAAAACACAGTTTCTTTTCTATCGGACAAATTTAGTGAATTGATAAAATAATCATTTGCTCATTTGTTAGGTTTCCTTCTGTAAATGCGATATGGTGGAAGTTATGTTGATACCAATTGAAAGCTTTCTGTATATGTTCTGGTAAACAGTCAAAATTCTCCTTTAATTGATGTATTGTAATAATATAAAGTTTTTCTTCAATTAAAATCAACAGCTCTTTAATATAATAGATGCTATTGAATGCACTCCCACAAATTTTAAAAAAAACATTAGATTTCTTACATGATGCCATGACTAACAACCAACTATCCAAATAGAAAACTATAGAGNCACATGCAACAGTAAAAATAAACAATCAATAAAAAATCAGATAATACACACGCATGTTTAAATGAAATTACATTTTAACAAATAAACAAGTGTTAACATCCTGTAAGAGTGTGGATTTAGAATGCCAAAAATAATGAAACACNNNNGATAAATATTTTTGTATTCAATATAAAACATGGGTAAATTGAATAATCGCATATTTTTTGGTAAAGTTTTTGCCATTTGAATAAAATATATCCCTAAACCAAAAATGTATATAATTTAGTTTTTGTTTTCCCACGCACACACTTTTTTTATTAAAACTAAAATTGGATGGACCAGATATGTGCATAAACCGCAAAAATATTGGGATGTTGTCTTTGGTCTAAATAGACCATGTATTAGTAAAGTNAATTAAAAAAACATTGACAAGAGTATTGGATTATTTAAATTGTAAAAACTCTATCGTGTTTTTAAAACGTGAAAGATGGCAAACACAATTTTTCAAAAATAAGAAAAGCATGCTATATTGTGTACTCACGTGTTTGAAGCATTGTTTTCAGGCATCATCATCATAGTTTTTTGAGTTGAAGATGTAGCTGTTTGGTTAACATTACCAAACCCATTTTGATTATCATAAGTAGTCATCATTTGGTCAACTTGACCTTCAAAATTTTGAGACCATTCTTTGAAATTTTCCAATACTTCTTCTTCTGGGATATTATCGAAGGTAAAAAAATTGTTTAATACAAAAAACATATATTACACATTTTTCTAGATTAAAATTTAAAAATATAATTTTATGAATATAATAATAATTTGCATTGTAAAAATATTTTGTTTTAATAATACACAATAATCGTTTTTTAGATAAACAGAAATTTCTGATTCATTTTTATAAAAGGTTGGCGCTGATAAAAACGTGAATTATATATTGTGAAATATTATAACAAGATGCAACATAAAAAAACTGATTAATAATTTGTTACATTGTATAATAAAAAATTCTTAGATAATATATTTTACAAAGAATGTCTTACATGGTTTTGTTGAAGGAAATTTCCAACTGGCTTTTATAAAGGTTTTCTTCTATGATTTGGTCATATATGGCGTTCCTGCCAGAGAGAAAGTTGAAAACATTGACAGACATTTTTTAAAAAGCAGAATGTTGAAAACAAACTATAATCAAAGAGATTAAAAATAAAAGTGAATTCGGGGTCCTCCAGGGTTTATGACGATTGGCTGGAAAGCAAATCAACAGGTTCTCTGGGAAAAGCTTTTAAAATGCTTTTTGTTCATTTTGCGAGGAGAAGTTTAAATGTAAAAAGCTTTTTAAAATGTCAAATTTTCAGGTGATTGACAATACTAGGGTATATTTGCAAAAAGAGTTTGCACTAGATTTGTTAAAAATCTAAAACATAACATGAATAAAATTCACATGTCATTGTTTGACTTTTTGTGAACAAACAATTTTTCAAATTTTTTTGGATATATAATAAACTGGGTATTATTGCTATTATTAAATATTACCATAATAGACATTTTAAAAAGAACCTATCACAAACCCTGTGGGTGTATAAATTTATAGATGGTTTAAACAAATATTCACAATTTTTTGGGAGAGAGATGGAACCTTGTTCAGCATTTGAATCAACTTTTGTTAACACACTACAAAAATTCACTCTATTGGAAGACCAGATGTGTATATTTAAAAATTTGGGTAAACTTGTAAATTATGAGGATATCCCACTTACAGAAAAATTATTAAAAGTTCAATTTCATCCTTCAGAAGCTCAATGTAGTTGTGACGCATGTTGGGAAACTGATGGGAATAATCACATGAATATGTTGAGTTTTAAAAAACTGTGCAAAGATGATTTCCCACATACACTTGCCTCAGTGGAAATATTAATGGCAAACACTGATAGGTTATACAAAGACGGTTTCCAAATAGACTTTGCAATTTCGCAAATTTTTACAATGTTAGAGGATAAAGACAAACGTGTAACACTTTCTCTTAATCATGGACATCATTTAGAATTGTGTATAGTTGATAAATAAATAAAATGCAGTTTGTTAAGTGTTTATCGTTTTCATACATACATGTATATGTATACATCTAATTAATTTTATTTAGACATGTAGAATACTAAATGCTATTATTATTAACATCACCCATGTAATTAAATCTAGAACATTATACATATATTTTTTCGCTAAATTATGTAAAATTAACTATGTTTAACATAAATTCTCTCTTTTATTATGTGTTACAATGTCAATAGTAAAATTCTTTAAAAAAATACATGTAAACTCTAAAGTTATTTTTTGCTTAAATTATAAGACCAATTATTACATTTATCACAGGTTGGATTAGCAAACAAGTAAAAAAATTCATGTTTTGCAAAATATATCTCAAACACAAAATTTTGTAAAATTAAACTGTTTAACGTAGAGTCCCTCTTTTATCATGAGTTACAATACCATTAGTAAAATTCTTAAAAAATATGTAAATGCTAAAATTATCATTTGCTTAAATTACAAAACAAAAATATATCTTACATTATACAATATCAAATATTGCTAGTAAATCGTGAAAAATGTTTCAATTAGTAAAAAATGATTGTTTGCTTAAAATTACAAACAAAAATACACCTTTGTGTTTATTATGGGTTACATCAACAACAACAATAATATAAAATAGTAAATTCATGAAAAACTTATTACAATTTTCAAATTCTAAAAATTGTGTTAGTAAATTCACTATTTTGCAAGAGTGTGTTAAAACCTGGTAAAAAATTCCTGTTTGCTTAAATTACAAGATCGATTATATCTCTTGTGTTTATTACAAATTGGATTATTTATCATTTTGCTTAAAATATAAAACAAAAATGGAGTAAACATAAATTTATAGAAGAAATATTATTATTAACAATACAATCTTAATCAAAAATAGAAGCTTACCATGAAATTAATGATACTCAGTATCCATGTGAATAGAAACACTGGTTTGAGAAATATTTTCCAAACAAACAATACATGATAATAGTTGAAATATAAAAAATTAATTTTTAAAAATTATTTATCATTATTATTAAAATGATTAAAATATAGCAAATATTAAAAACATTGACATTAAAATTATTATTTTTTGACAATGATGAGTAGAACGAATTTTCTTATATGGTTTTTATTCAAATGGCAAAAACTTTACCAAAAAATATGTGATTATTCAATTTACCCGTGAACACTTCAAAAGGTAATTTATTATCACCATTTGCTAATAATCATTGTAAATTTAAGAAATTTATTGTAAAACCATTATAACTAATAATTAATGATTTTTACTAGTATTATTTTTACAGGCGCAGGTGGTGGGGACATCATCTCCTGTGTTAGCGGGTTATAGCCACTCGATGGTGGTGGGGTTCTGCATAGATCATCAAATAGACTGTTCAATGAGCCAGATGCTAGTGTTTCAACAGACATTGCCAAAAGTGAGAGACGAAATTGCGTAGAAGAAAAATTATGATTTTATCTGATGAAATGAGGTGAATATATAGATTGACCAGCCAATGGAAATACATTGAACTTATGAAAAATATTCATTGGTTGAAAAACACATGATACAATAAATGTGTTAACAAGGAATTTTGACAAAAGCAAAATGCGGTTTTTTGTAAGTTTTCCCAAATCACATTGTATGTGCAATCATCCGAAAATTATGGAAAAAGCAAAACGTAATGTGTGATAACAAGGTATATTAACAAAATGAGTATGCAAGCGAGTGTAACGTGTGATATACCCATGTATATTAACATGAAATGAAATTAGTCATTATACCAAAAAATGTATGTATGTGAATTGGCCCCAACATGTAAATGAATCACTATGAAAATCAATTAAAAAACTGAAATGAATCACTAATTGAAATCCATTAGTCAATACACTTAAAAATATCAAGTATGTGACGTCACTGAAAATCCATTAGTGGGGCTGTCAATCAACATTTGTCAAGTAGAATGATTCAGTAATTAACATTTGCAAACACTCCCCTGATATCTCTGAATCAGCGATGACGTCATTTTGTGAGATCTCCTCTGTTCTTAATACACTACTTAGGTAAGATATTGTTTTGTTTAAGAACTTCTAATCCCGCAACTGTTACAGCAGAATTGGAAGAATTAGATTCAGCAGTTCATCAGTCTTTAGAAAGTATAGCAGGTTCAGCTGTTTCTGTGTCACAAAGACTCCAAGCATCCTTGCCCATTTCTAAAGGTCTTGGATTACCAATAGCGTCAACAATTGCTTCTGCAGCGTTCTTAGGGTCATATGTGGACAATAAAGAACTATGTGAACAGATTGTTCCTATTGACGATTATATTTACTCTGCTGCATCAATGTTTGCAAGAACTTTCTAACAAAGGAATAGCATTGACTGAAATGTCTTTACACATGGCCTGAAAAGCACAGAAGTCTATTTGTTCACTTTTAGAGCAAGTTGGCCAGAATACTTGTTTATCCTCCAGTTTGTCTCCTCGCGATAAAGCAAGACTTCTCTCTTGTTCCATACCAGGAAGTGGGGATTGGTTGGCTGTCATTCCCTTGAAAGCACTTGGTCTTCCTTTCACTCCTGCAGAATTCTGAATTTTGCTTTGTTATCCGCTTGGCATCCCCTTAATTAATGATGACAAAAAATGTCCAAAATGCTTTAAGCCTTTGGATTTATTCGGTGATCATGCCATGTCCTGCGCGGTTGATGGTGAAAGAATTGCGCGCCATGATCAACTCAGGAACACTATTTTTGCAACTGCTTCAAAATGTGCTGTCTCCTGTCCTTGAAAAGTCTAACCTCACTGAGTCTTGTGCTCGTCCTGGGGACATTTTTTTGCCTTGCCATGCTGGTCTTCTGGCCAACCAGCCGCTCTAGAGGTGACTGTAATTAGTTCACTGCAGCCTTCGATTGTTTCTCTTGCTGATACTAATGCTGGTCATGCTCTGGGTCATATGTGGACAATAAAGAACTATGTGAACAGATTGTTCCTATTGACGATTATATTTACTCTGCTGCATCAATGTTTGCAAGAACTTTCTAACAAAGGAATAGCATTGACTGAAATGTCTTTACACATGGCCTGAAAAGCACAGAAGTCTATTTGTTCACTTTTAGAGCAAGTTCAACCGAAAGCTTAATAAATACGCAGAATCATGTTCAGCAGCTGGTATATCCTTCATACTACTATCAGTGAAAGCTCTAAGAGGATGGTCACCAATTGCTATAAAAGTATTCCCTAAGATGTCTTTTATGTCTTCTGCCAGAAGTGCCTCTTGCGATCTAAATACGATTTCTACATATTTTTTCCAGCAATTCTCAGTAATTTTACAGCGGGGAATTGCTACACTTCTTTTATCAAGTTATGGTGGTTAGGGTTCAAGCAATTCATGTCTAATCTGTGGCATCTGGAAAACAAACTCAACCATTGTAAAAGTTTTTCAGTATCGATCACCCAAAAAATAATCATTGTAATGTTAATTTTATATGTATTGTTTTTCGTTCTTTTAAAAAAACAATATTATATTTGGTGATTCTTAAATATTCTATTTTTGTAATGTTAATTATGTAAAATGTGCTTTATTAAATACTAGTTTTGTAATGTTAATTTTGTAAAATATCATAGATCGTCATGTAAATTTTATAATGAAATATATTAATTCTTATTATTAAGAAAAAGATTCGCCTAGGCGTGAATTTTCTACGGACTTCAGATAATAGGTTTTGCAGATTTGACTTGAAATTCGAGATGTTGTCATTCAAAGCGTCGATCAAGCTAGTATTTAAAATGACAGTATTGACCTGTTTTTGGGTAAAGCGATACTTTTCGTGTGCGTTCAGTGGTGTTGATTCCTGGGTAAAAGTGTATTGTTGTCAACTGATTGTGAAGAAGACGATGCGAACATGTGTATTTCAATATGCTGCTACCAATGATGACGGTTGTACTTCCGCGTTTTAACCCCTTTTACTAGTGAATTCAATTTTAAAGGTTGCTTCTTGGGTGTCGGTTGCATCCTTGGGAATGAGTGATAAGTGAGTGGTGACTATTTTGAAAGGACCGATTCTGTAGTAGTAGTTGGTACTGAGTTTTCGGGTGTCTTTGCTTGTGTTTGAAATTCGAGCAGAGATATCAGATACTGAAAGGAGAGAATTCTTAAAAAGAAAAAGAAGTGCTTCAGCTGCATGTTCTTTGTCCAGCTTAGTGAACATTTGTTGGAGCGGCGTTTTCTTATGTTCAAAGTGATTGCCGCATCCAGGGACGTCCAGCCGCTGAATAAATCACCTTGCACCGCTTTTGAGAACGAACTTGATACCCGACCGTTCTCGACAATAGCACACAATAAAATAGGAAATATTTCCAATAAGATTCAACACATATAAATAATGCTGCTGACTATGGATTAATTATTAATGCCGAGAAATTGTACAATCACGTATGAAACTGAAATCTTAACCAAGATCTTCCGGATATAAAGTTTTGCTTGAGTATGAAGGATTTCAACTGCCTCTTGAATTTATTTAATTTTCAATGCTTTTTGAATCTTTTGGTAATGGATTCCATATGTAAATTGGAGTGTTTATAAACGATTATCTAAAAATTCTTTTATTAAATTTAATGCATGAAAAATTTCTTGATCTTTCATTTTGCTTGAGACAATGTATTCGAAAAGAAATTTTCCTTAGGATGGTATTTTGTAAATTATTTTCAAGAAATAATGGTATTATAGATAGTTCATTGCTTAGGAAAAGGGTAGATGCAGAGATATAATCACACACAAACGTATAATATTAATGCACACAAGATTATTCAACTTCTAAATATTTACTTTGTTGTGCATGTTGGGCAATCCTGAGTAGGTTCCATAATTAAATGGCTCAAATGAAACCCTTCTGAATTGCTATCCAAAACTAATGTTACAAGTTCGATTTTTTAAATAGAGCTTTCCCGTCCCCTTTATGACAAAATGCATTTGACAAATACTTGCAAACATTCTATTTGCCGAGGAGTGGCACAACATAAGAAAATCTGTAAAATTTCAGAATTTTAAGAACATTTCTAAACACTGTCGATTTGAATTAATTATTTTTATGTAGAAATTAAAATCAATCCACTTTAAAGACAGCTGAAACAATCTGTGAACTTATAAATAATACATTTTGAAGGTTTTAAGGGGTGGGGGCGCTCCACTCCCTCAAAAAATCTAAACACTGAAATAGCAGTTTTTCTATGAATATTGTGATGAAAAATAATTTTTTGTTCTCATAAAACACCCTTTTTTCAAAAATGTACTTTATTTTTATTAAGACTAGCTTTCCTGTGTAAGTAAAGACCTTAAAATTTTTGTGAAGAACCTCAAATCATTGCACTTTTTGCAAAACTTGATTAGATTTTGGATGACTCACCAATAAATAATTTGGTAGATAATTTTAAGCAAATTAGAAATGATACGCTGATAAGCAAACTAATCACCAAGGCACACCCTTCAAGCAAACTCAGTTATCAGTTAAATTAAGCAAATTTGTAAAAATGTGAATAGCAGATCGATATTATGCCCCTTTGTGCACATTATTCCGATTAAAGCATACATTAATATAGTAATCTTTGTATTCTAGTTAAATATACACCATTAATTGTAAATATAATCAAGCCACGAGATTAATAATTCTGTTTATTTGCACCAACCAAAATAGCAACACCCACTTAATTTCGCACAAGTATATATTGAAGACATTTATGTGAATAATCTTATTTCACAATTTATTCATCTTGTTTTATAAACTGCAAACATATTTAATATATAAATGCTCCGGAAAATTAGGTAATATAAAAATTGTTTCTAAAAATATTGATCTAAATTCGTGTGAAAAAGGCACCAGATAAAATGCATTCTTAGAGATTCTAAGCTACGATGCTCATAAAATGGGCGTAGCAGACAGTGATAAAGATGACTGAAATAGGTTTGTCGTAAAACATTAATATTTTATTCAACGAGCATTTACTAAAACAATTTAGAAAATTGAATTAGATCAATCACATACTAAGTAGACAAATAACATAAAAATTGCCAAAATCCCTTTCTGCAATATTCCGTAAAAACCAAATAGAAATTGTAAACACATCTAAGTACTAAAATAAAGGCTTCTAAAGCATCTTTGTTTTTAATGTTCAGAAATATCGTGGACGCCAGAAACGGAATTGGACTCCTTTCGCTGAGTGCAACTCTTTGCAACCGAATCAAAAAGTCTAAAAAAGTTGTTACTAATTAAAGAATAAAGTATCACCTACTTTTCTATTTCTGGAGCACATCGCACAAATTCATGCGACCAAAACTTAAAATTCGGATTATTGATAAGTTCAATGAAGGTGATAAGAAGTCCCCATGGATGTGGACGGTTAACAATTACTCTCTCGAGCAAAACACGCGTTATTTGCTCCTAAATACAATTAAACTTAGAGTTTAACATGCAACGAATTATGCTTGCTATTCAAACTCAATTATATAATTGCATGCTTTAACAAAATGTAATTGCAAGTGATTGTGAATTGGTAGATAAATTTATATTGAAATTAAGTTTCAATGCCTTTTGATTAGTCACATAGAAATTATAAGTATATGGAGAAATTTCTCAATATTTATAAACATTCAATGTTTACTAAGACTTAAACTAATATTGCTGTTATACATCCGCTGTCAATTTAAAAATTTTTATTGCTTAAATCCAGTTTGTTATTTAAGTTTCGACTTATTTATTAAATACATGCTTTTCCAGCTATAGAACTGTTCGATTCGAGAAATCACATGGAAACAATATAATTTATATACAGTACTGGAAAAAAGAATTCGGCCAACCATGATTTGTCAAACATTTCTAAGAAATGGACGCTAAGCCAAGAATGTCATAGTTATTTTTTTTAGATTTATGGTTGCAGAAAGAGGAATTCATCAATGTTGAGACATAATTATCACTGTTTACTTTAAATCTCAAGGAGAAATGATACAATGCTTGTAGTTAGCTAATCTTTTATTGGAAAAATGTATTCGGCCACTTCAGAACAAATCAGAGAATCTGTAAAAAATTTCATTGGTTGAGCTTTTTTCAGTTTATTTATATTGAAAATGTCTATTAACAGACTTTCTTCGCCATATATGATGCCTGGTTACGTAAGTCTTTCCATCCGTGAATTGATTATCTTCAAGCATTTGGAAGGGATGAGTCAACGTAATATAGCCGCAATGTAGAGCGACCTCGAAGTACTATCGGGGATATCATCAGACGTTTCACTTCTGAAAACAACTTTGCCCCAAGCCAAAACCTCCCAATCAGCTCTTATGTGACTTTCAAAGCGAAATCCCAGAAAGACTTCAGAGGAATTTCGCAAGGAATGGGCTGATGGTCACCTTGTGACAGCAAGAACTGTGCGAAACATCCTGAAGAAGTACTCATTTGGGACTTTCTTGGCATACAGAAAGCCATTCTTAACCTCAAAGCAAAGATTACGCCGGGTGAGTTGGGCCAATTTAATGAGAGAGAGACAATTCATCTGAACATTGGTCTGTTATATTTTCAGATGAGTCAAAATTTGAGCTATACTCATCGAAAAGAATGTTGATAAAAAGTCACATTGCGTCATGTCTGGGGATAGAGGAGGCCATTCCAGGTATGTTCCACGTCTTCCTATCTATCCATCGGGGAAATTCTGATTAATAAAACTAACGACAATGCGAGCATAATGAACAGGTGCTCCATCTTGCATCCATATTTTCTTATTTATCTGTGGAACTACTTGCCACAACATTTCGAGATAATTTTGTCAATTAACATTATCTTCAAAAAAAATAGGGACCGACAATGCCGGACCAGACAGTAATGCCATGCTGATTCATTCCCAAAGTTTTCACGCGCTGCTGGTTGTCCTCAGCCCAATAGACAGTTGTGTCTATTGACAGCCCCATATAGGTAAAAAACTTTGCTTCATCAGTCCAAACAATTTCATCTAATACGTGTGGCTCACGTAATAATTTCAATAAATTGTTCACAAAATTGCATCCTTCTATCAGGATCATATGTAGATCTACCTTCAAAATACGGTGGGCAGATGATTTTGGTACCCGTTTCTTCAAATCGTTTTAAAATTTCAGGTACTGTCTTCTTGTCAATTAGATGTCCAAACGATTTGTTGAATAATTGGACCATTTCAGAAGCATTTCCAGTTTGGTAATAAACTTTTACAACTAAAATTCTCTCTTCTGTTGACAAATTACAAGGCATACTTGCAACAAAATGAATTGTGTTCACTTCTGTAGCAACCTAGCTAGGTGATTGACTCCTGGAATGATCGAGTGAAGACGTGCCAAGGTCAAGCAGTGAACTGTGTTCAATGGCGTTACTGCGCACTTCGACTTCTGCACTGGAAGATGCATTTTATGTACAAATTAATTGTGGG